>NIJG01000136.1:3214968-3296599 GCA_002201625.1 Euglossa dilemma
TTTGATATAACATTGCTTATTAATATACAACTGAATTTATATTACAAATTTATAAGCATTTTAATTTATTTATTCTTAATTTTTTATTAGTAAATTATTTTTCTATTACTTATTATTATTTTAATTAGCACTAAATAATTTCTTTAATATTTACACGAATATAAATATTTTTACATGAAACCAAAAAATTAATACGATTTCAGAATTACGAATGGAAATTTTCAATATTTTTATTCGAAATAGATAGAATTACATAAATTAAAAAAATTATTTGATTTATTTTGCATATGTACATATTGTATATTAAAATTATAATTTTACGAAGTTTACATAAGGCGGAGAATTAAAAGAAATTCATTGATTACATCTCATTGTATACATTAGAAATCGCATTTATACTGCTTTAATTATATAAAAGTATGTAAATTGAAAAATATACATGCAGTGAAAATATTAAAAAATTAATATGAGATTAATATGAATTTATATGACAGTATACTTTCTCATATTACTTAACATAACCTTGAGAACCAGTACTGCTTTCTAAGCTTTTTGTTATAATTTTTTGTACAGTTTGTGATCCAGAATGATTATGTGTAGTACATATTTGAAGCATTATTAATAAGGGGTTCAGTGCTGTTTGATAAGACTGTTAAAACTGTGTGAATATTTATTAATATTATTCTGAATAATTGCAAAATGGCACAAAGTATTTGTTTATTATCACGGATAGTAGCCTCTTCTGTCTCTGCTACAATAAGAGCAGGTAAAATTATAAGAGATGTTATGACTCATGGAGGTCTAAATATAGTACATAAAGGCCAGAATGATTTACAAACTGAAGCTGATCGCTGTGCTCAAAGATGTATTATTGCTTCATTAAGCCATGAATTCCCTAACATTACTATTATTGGTGAAGAAGAATCATCCAATTGTGAAGTACCATCTGATTGGATTGTAACAGAAGCAGATCAAGAAGTGTTAAAATTAAAATTACCAGCGCATTTAGAAGATATTGATCCAAAGGATGTGTGCATCTGGGTTGATCCACTGGATGGTATATATGTATATTGCTTACTTTAATTATATTATGTAAACATATATTGTGTATCAAATATGTTACATCAAGTTAATACTTTCAGGAACATTAGAGTATACACAAGGCTTTGTAGAACATGTTACAGTATTAGTAGGAGTGGCAGTTGGGCATAGAGCAGTTGGTGGTGTAATTCATCAACCATATTATAAAAATGCTGAGAATGAAGAACTAGGTCGTACTCTTTGGGGTATTAATGGTATCGGATTTGGTGGATTTACACTAATTGCACCACCAGATGAAAAAAGAATAATTACAACTACACGGTACAAAAGAGTTTTAAGTTGTGATTGTTTTAAATAACAAAAAAGTTATAAATATATATTCTTTTAGGTCACATTCAGACAGTAATGTTCAAGCAGCTATAAGTGCCTTATGTCCTACTGAAGTTTTACGAGTTGGTGGTGCAGGATATAAGGTAATATAATTGATATAATTTACACTATAATTGAATTGTTATATTAAATAAGTTTGTTATTACTGCTCTTTTTTTCTCAACAGGTGATTCTTTTATTGGAAGGGAAAGCTCATGCTTATGTGCTTGCTAGTAAAGGTTGCAAAAGATGGGATACTTGTGCTCCTGAGGCTATCCTTTGTGCTGCTGGTGGTTCATTAACTGATTTTTATGGAGACCAGTATTCTTACAATGCAGAAACAACATATTCAAATGAAAGAGGTGTGTTAGCTACTGCACCTGGTCAAATTCATCAATGGTATTTAAATCATATACCATATGAAGTAAAGCAAAAATTAGGACGGCAATGTACATAATTTTATAGAAAATATTTTAACATACCATTAAACAGGATATCACTATATTTCAATAATATGACTAGAGTAGAAGACTTCTAATCGTTTTCTTTTATATTTCAAATTTTGAATAACTTCAGTAAATATTTATAGTTATAATGTTCTTTGAATCTTATTGAAATGAATGTAAATACAAAGGAAGAATACATTTAAATTGATACTGCTTCATTTTTTTATATCGATATTTCACAATTTTGATTTAAGCATATCACGTAGTACTCGCCGTAGAATTTTTCCCGATGCAGTTTTTGGAATATTTTCAACGAATCTAACACCCCCTCGAAGTCGTTTATGGCTTGATACTCGTTCTGAAATACGCTTGATGTAAAAAAGAAAATTAAATAATTATTAGATTAGTTGAAAGATTTACCATTTACAAAATTGATAACGTTTTCTGTTGTTAAGTTAGACCCTTCTTGCTTAACAACAAACGCTGTTGGCAGTTCTCCTGCTTCTTCATGCGGTAGTCCAATAACTGCCGCATCTTTAATCTCAGGACATGTTAATAATATTGCTTCTAGTTCAGCTGGTGGAACTTGAAATCCCTTGTATTTAATAAGCTCTTTCAAACGATCTACTATATAGAAATAGCCCTGTTCGTCATAATACCCTACATCTCCTGAATGCAACCAGCCATCTTTATCGATTGTTGCCGCTGTAGCTTGTTCATTATTACAGTACCCTTTCATTATTAAATTTCCTTTGAAACATAATTGTCCTATATTGTTTGGTCCTAAAGGTTTGCTCGATTCATCCTCGTTAATTGGTATTACTTTTGCTAATTATAAAAAAGACATATTAAAATTAAATTTATAAAAAATTAATTATTAATTATGTTAATTATATCTTACCTGATATTCCAGGAACTAATGTTCCTACACTCTTATATTTAGTATTATTATCAGGTGAGTTTATTACAGCCAAAGTAGTTTCTGTTAATCCATATCCTTGTTTTATTGTAGATACATTTAATCTTTTTGCAACCATTTTTGCAATTTCTTCAGATAATGGTGCTGCACCACACCTAAATAAGTATAGAAGTGAATAAACCTTCAGGTTTTTATGAAATTATGCATTATATTTTTAATACAACATACCAAATCTCTTTAATACTTGATAAATTGTATTTATCCACAATAGGATGCTTTGCTAGAAATACCATTAGTGGTGGTACAACAGTTATATGTTCAATTCTATATTTTTCTATAGCATGTAAGAATAGTTTTTCATCAAAACGTGGAAGAATAATACTTTTATTTCCAAAAATAAGTCCTGCAAGCATTACTGAAAAGGAATATACATGGAAGAATGGTAATAATGCTAGACTTGTTGTATTAGTATTTAGAATATTAGGTGAAGCAGTTGCAAGATTTGTTACTACAGATAAAAAGTTTTTATCTGTTAACATTACTCCTTTTGGCAATCCTGTAGTGCCACTGGAACATGAAATAACTGCCACATGGTCATTACTATTCACTGGACAGGCACAGAAATTATCATCAATGATTATGTTTGATGTTAGACTACTAATACTTGGGAATTTATTATTTGTGGATTCGGTTAACATTATGAGCTTTGGTAACCATAATTGCGGAGTAATGTTGCAAATATTTTTTGCTCCGATAACCGATACAAAAAGGTACTTCGGTTTTGATATATTTAATGCATGTTTCAATTCCCTTTCTGTGTAAAGCGGATTCAATGGGCAAACAGTGACACCCAAATAAAATGCAGCACATACTACTAGATAATATTCTAGATTGTTTTCACTACATATAGCTATCCGATCATTTTTTTTTAATCCTTCTTTATTAAGAGCAATTGCTAATTTTCGACTAATTTCTAGTACTTCTTTAAATGTTTGTGTTTTTCCTGTATGAGCATTTATCTAGAAAAATTTATATTGTTATATATTATATCATTCTTTTTTCATAAATTTAAAAGAAATAAAAGATTATTTACTTGTGCTACCCAAAAACCATGAATACTTAATTGATTTAAAATTAGTTGTCCTAATGATACATCCTTGAATTCCACAATAGGCAATGGTCCATGTAAAATATTTTTTTCGTCCATATTGATAAATTTTTTATATTTTAACACTTACTAGAAAGAGAATTATATTTCATCAAAAGATTATATCCAATATTATTTACTAGTAAAACTTTTATTTATTTTATTTATCTCACCTATGATAAAATAGATTAAAAATTTACCCACCCAATTAAACAAATAGAAAATTACAATTTTCGATTAAATTGAATTGAATTAATTTTTTAGATAATATGATTATATTTATTTGAGTATATTTTTTTTTTAATGTAGGATACAAAAAATCAAGATATTCAATAATGCTTTAGTGAGTTCATTTACACTCCTTTTTTATACACTTACTAGAACTATGTAACCGGCAAAGTAAGGGAAGTGGTAAAATAAAGGAAAATAATTACTTAATTTTCGTATTAATCATTCAATATGATTCCTTTAGAAGTTTATATTTGTAATACGATATCAATAAATATATCTAAAATATTATAGAGAGGCAAATTCTATTAATTATCTCTTTTCTTTTTATTATCATTTATGATTTAAAATTGTCAATTTTATGACGTATATACACTACTGAAGATGGCAGCACATAAGATGAGATTGTATATCCTGATAGGGTCCAGGGTATCTGTAAATCTATTTATAGGTTAAATAAGAGTGAGTGGTGAAAACAGCTGTGCTCATTCAATTTATAAACAAATTTTTGAAGAACAATTAAGAAAAAACGTGTGCTGTGTGTAGAAACGCAACGATTAATAACAAAAGATGGGTGTACCAGCATTCTTTCGGTGGTTGTGTCGGAAGTACCCTTCTATAATAGTGCAATGTATAGAACAGAAGGTAGGTTAGGTTATTTATTTGGATGAAAAACATTTTGCTCATAATATACAATGGTAAGTGTAAGAAGTATACTTTTAACGTAATTTTATAGCCAATAACTAAGAAGGGAGTATCTGTGCCTGTGAATTCGGCAGAACCAAATCCAAATGGAATAGAATTTGACAACCTATATCTTGACATGAATGGCATTATACATCCCTGTACTCATCCACAAGATAAGTAAGTTTCTGGTGAAAGAATTATTAATTTGACAGTTAAATTACTAATAACACAGTTAAACAAATATTAAATAATATTAATATTTTTATAGACCAGCACCAAATAACGAAGAAGAAATGATGGAAGCCATTTTTGAATGTATTGATCGCATATTTTGCATTGTAAGACCAAGAAAATTGCTTTATATGGCAATCGATGGAGTTGTAAGTATTTATGGAGTTGAAATTGTTGAAAAATTTTTGTATAATTATTGTAAATGTAATGTTGTATTTATAGGCACCCAGAGCAAAAATGAATCAACAAAGATCAAGACGATTTAGAGCTTCAAAAGAAGCACATGAAAAAAATAAGGAAATAAAGGAAATACGTTCTACATTAATTCTCCGTGGAGCTACTTTACCTCCAGAAAAACCAAAAGAAGAATTGTTTGATAGCAACTGTATTACACCAGTTTGTATACAATTCCTTTTGCGTTTACCTCTATATTTATGGAGAACAATTTTTTACATAATTTAATTACAGGGCACACCATTTATGGCAAAATTATCAAAGTGTTTACATTATTATATACATGATCGTTTAAATAATGATCCTGGTTGGAGAAATATAAAAGTAATTTTGAGTGATGCAAATGTACCAGGTGAAGGAGAACACAAGATAATGGATTTTATACGTAGACAAAGAGGCAAGTAGATGCATAGATGTTTAAAATATTGCTATAGTATGCGGAAAATTAAATTTGGAATATTTTTGTTCATGCAACAGCGCAACCTGATCACGATCCTAATACACAGCACGTTTTGTGTGGAGCCGATGCCGATTTAATTATGTTAGGTCTTGCAACTCATGAACCTAATTTCACTATTATTCGTGAAGAATTTAAACCTAATATACCGAAACCATGCGATATATGTGGTAAATTAGGACATGAAATGCAGAATTGTACAGGTTTAGAAGTTGATGAGACAGGAGGAGAAAATGATCTGGGATCTGAATGCCAGTACATATTTGTGCGATTAAATGTACTCAGAGAATATTTAAAAAGAGAGTTGTACATGCCTGGTCTACCATTTAAATATGATTTCGAGCGAGTTATTGATGACTGGGTGTTCATGTGTTTTTTTGTAGGAAATGATTTTCTTCCTCACCTTCCATCTTTGCAGATTAGAGAAGGGGCAATTGATAGACTTGTTAGTATGTATACGAAGACGCTATATAAAATAGAGGTATGTAATATGTATTAATACTAAAACTAAAGAGAAGTTATTTTGTTAATCATACAATTTTGATATTTAAAAATTTATCAAATTCGATAATTTTCGATAATAATAGTATTTTTTATTAATTATAGGGATTTTTAACGGATAGTGGAGATGTAAATTTAGACAGAGTACAACTTATACTGTCTGAATTAGGTGATGCTGAAGACGAAATTTTCAAGAAAAGGCAAGAGAATGAGATAGCTTTCAAGCAACGTGAACATGCTAAAAAGATAAGATTATCAGGAGTCAGCAATAATAGACCAAAGTGGATTCCTACAGGACAGTTTGCACCCATTGTACATTTTAATTTCGTATAACTTTTGTTAACAGTCTTTAGTTTTAATAATATTTCATTAATGTGTACATCTTTTTTATTTTAAAGCCTATTGGTGAACGTGTTAAGCCAGTACAAAATGCACGTTATGAAGCTTATCAGATGCGCGTTCATAATCGAAATTATCATGCAGATGGAAAAAGAGACGATAAACAGAATTTAGAAAGTATGGTGTATCCAGAGGTATAATTTATATTTTTGCTTTTATTTTTCCGCCTTTTTCTGCATATATTATATTATTATGATTATATTATATATATTATTATAAGCAATACGGAGAAATATATATATTTTTCTTACGATTATTGATTATTTGTAGAAGTCGACTAATCGAGAAAACAAACGTAGAAACGATACGCCTGAAGTTATCATGGAAGAACCCTATGATGAAGTGAGATTATGGGAGGAAGGCTTTAAAGATCGTTATTATGAGTCGAAATTTGATGTTTCTCCTGATAATTTGGCATTCAGGTAAGAATGCGATGAAGACTATTATTATAAGTAATAAGTTAAAAATATGTAAATTTTATGGTATAAATTTTTTTTATGTATGTACAGAAATAACGTAGCACTGCAGTATGTGCGAGGATTATGTTGGGTTTTGCGATATTACTATCAGGGTTGTGCTTCGTGGAAGTGGTACTTTCCATATCATTATGCTCCATTTGCTAGCGATTTTATCAATATTGGTGGTCTTTCTACCGAGTTCGAAAAAGAAACTACCCCAGTATGTTGGAGATATTAATTAATTAATAAATAAATTATAATAGATAAATGTATTATTTTTGTTTTGATCGTTTTAGTTCCGCCCATTAGAGCAACTGATGAGTGTATTTCCAGCAGCTAGTAGTAAACACGTTCCTCCGACATGGGCAAAATTAATGAGCGATCCAGTAGGTTGAAATTCATCGTAATTTTATTTGTGCACATAAATGGAAAATAATTTTTGATACTTATCATTATTTTTTATGTAATATTTTCTAGAGATCACCGATTATTGACTTTTATCCGGAAGATTTTAAGATTGACTTAGATGGTAAAAAATTTGCTTGGCAAGGAGTAGCTTTACTCCCATTCGTGGACATGAAACGATTGTTCAAGGCATTGGAACCGTATTACGATTCTCTATCAGAAGAAGAAAGTATGTTAGCTTTTTACTAAACAAAACGTTTGTATATGTACGATTTCTTTAATATTTATGATTTAACATTTATATTAATGTCTTAGAAAAACGAAATATTCGAGGAGATGACCGGTTATATATAGGATTCAATAATAGTGGTTACTCTTTTATAAAGGGACTTTATACGAATCATGTCGGATTCGATATAGAAACTTCGATACGTATAGAAGGTATACGAGGCACAGTTTTATTAGCAGAAGATTGTGTTGGTGATGGTGCTACTCTAAGTTCACCTGTAAATGGACGATCAGTGAGAAATAATAAAGTATATTGGTATGCATAAGATACGCTACATTCCAAAATAAAAATGTTTTTAATTAATTTATTTTTCAAGTAGGAATATCATTCTTTTTTGTTTTTGTTATAGCGTTCGATTCAGAGATCCAAAATACGGTAGTAATTTCATTTTCCCTGCGAGAAAGTTAAAGGGTGCGAGAGAGCCACCAAGAGTTTTAAAACCGCAAGACTTTGACGAAATAAATCGTAGCACTGGCAACACTTGGAAACCGCAAATTGGTTTTACTCCTTCTACACAAGAGGCTTCATTGAGCGAAGCAGGCCGAAGAATACTTGGGTAAGTTATAAGAATATGATTTATAAACTGTATTTCTTGTAGTATTTAATGAAACATGAATCTATAAACGCAACACGCATATTTTTTTGTTTATAGACATTACCTTGGGCATCATGGTGAGTCATTTTTCTCAGTACTTTTAAATTGACATTGAGGTATTTGTTGACACGTAAAGAAGAGTAAAAGAAAAGAATGAACCGTGAGTCTGACTTACGTTGGAGAATAAAACGGTTATTGCGCGTTAACTCCCGTTCTCAACGTAAGTCAGAACCCTCAATCTCTTAAACAATACCATGTTTATTAGAATCAAATTAAAGCGCACGCGACTTATTTAGTTTACCGATTACACGATTCTTCGTCGAATGAAAAACGCGTACGGGTAATTCATTGTTTTCTAACCCTTCTAGAAGCGGCACCCCATTTTATCATTCGTCTAGTTCCGTATTTTATGCGTCGGTCAGTTCAAAACATTATTTTAAAACTTTTTATTTATCGATTCGATACATTTTTAGTTTATTTTCCTTTTGCAACTATTATCAAAATAAAAATAGTAGTTCATCTTGCGGAAGGTATCACATATGGATGATTATGCTCGCTCAGACGATATAAAACATTTTACTCGCGGTAATTATTAAAATTATCGTTACATAAATAATTACATAATAATCATGGTCATTTTATTATTAATCAAATTGTTTATTAATTTACCACAATCTGTAACTGTTAGTTATAAGATTACCATATGTGATATCCGTCGTGAAAGCGTTCAGTCGAACGTCACTTTCTTTTCCTTTAACAAAGTCACCAAAAAATCGGAACGAATTGAAACTCGATACTCGTCGTATTTAAAAAATTGATCCCCACCCCCCACTATTGCTCTTTTGTTTTACTTCTCGTTTCATTCCACACGCTTCGCACACGTGCATATACATCCATACGTTCATACATACATACATTTAGAAAAGAAAGCATCCTCGATCCACCAGCACCTCTGCTGTCTACATCGGACTCGTTAAAGTCACCGAGAAAACTGTTCCCGAAATTGCGAACCGATTAGGGCCGTCCCAATTAAGGGTCGATCTGCCACGATTGTTAACGACCCGTGACTTCGTAACCACGCAAGATTTTTCATCTAAAACTCGCGTGACAGACCGAGGGCGGGAGGGAATTGATTCCGTTTGCTCTAAGTTGCTCCTCGGTTCGGGAGTCGGCGTCGGAGGGGTGGGGAGTTGAAAATCGGAAAGGAGGGAGGGCGAACAGAGGTGGGAGCGCAAGCGTGCAGGGGGTTTGCCGAGCCGAGGGGCTACGGTCCCGGATTAGCTCCGAGGGTAGTTCGTCACGTAGAGCGTGACTCCAGCCGTTTCGTTGTTTGGCACGTCGAGGTGGAACCAACGGTTCCACGGCTTTCGCCCAATTATAAAACAAACGCGGTGCACTCTGTAATTATCCAATTAGTGGATGTTCCACCACCACCACCGTCGTCGCTACCATCGTCAGCCTGCCCCCGGTCTTTCACGTATCGTCCGTCCTCTCCCTAACGTGTCGATCTGTCTGGCTGAGATTACAAAGGCGAACAAGCGACTATCGCTTTGTACCAGCGATTCGTTATCGTCCTCGTTGTCGACGTCAAAGTTTCTCCCGTGGCCTGTGGCGGTATAAACGGGCCCGAGGAAACGTCTCGCCAACTCGAGGTGTAATGGGCGAGCGTCTGCGTTTCGATTCAGACGTTTTCATGAACACACGGACGTTCATTTATACGGCAATTTGGAAATGTATATATTTCCGATGAAATCACTGGAGACCTTCGGCCATTTATTTTGGCCACCTTCTATACGAGGATAGGTTTACAAAGATCTGTACGCTTTGAAATTTTTATTCGTTGAAAGTAAGTTGAAGGTTATGATAGATTCGTAAAAGTGTCTTTTATTCAGTTCTCGATAAATAATAATCGATTTGAATTCTTGGTATAGCCCTGTCTTATGGTTTTAGAGGAAGAAATCGAGGAATATCGTTTTTAAGCCTAATGATAATTTTACGTTTGGCACTCGGTCAGGTCGAGGATTAGAAAAACTATTTGAAAATTATGAGAATACAGCCCGAGGTGCCGATTTCGGGAAGATGAATTACGATCGTTGGAAGCTGACAGGCTCAGGAGGCGTGATCAAGCGGGCATACATGCGACAAGAAGTTCGCCGCGCGTGTCCGTAAAAACAAAACGTTGTTACACGGTGTGTGATTGATTTACCGAGGGGTGTAAACGCCAGGCACACGCGTGACCTGGTCGCACGGACCCTCTGTCCAGGAAGCGTTGCGTTCACGTTTGCTCTTCACGCATGAAAGAACATAGAATTCTAACGTTTTCGTTAGGGGATTTAACTTTATAATTTTTTTAATTCCGACGTCTTCCCATTATTTAATACGATATATGATATATCGTGTACATCTCTTAGTTCGCTTTTGCATTATCTACGTGGAATGTAAACTACGTTTTTACATTGCGGTAAGCTGACTGAAACGGTGAGTCACTTTCACGTTCAATGTTACGAAGTATTATCTCGAGGAAGAGATAGAGCAAGATTAACATTGTTTGTACAAAATCTCAACGAAACGATCGTGAAACAGATACCCATATATCGCAATAATGTTCGAAGAAAGCGATGACGAAGAAAGCGAAAGATTTCCATTATTCTCATAACGAATATACGCAAAAAGGATTTCAAGAACTAAACCTCAGAACAGGAGGAAGACATCATCGCCAAAGGTTGGCTTTAAGCAACAGTTTTTTTTATAGAATGACACGGCATATTCGATGAAACGGAGGAAAGAACCGAAACGAATCTTGGTCTGAACCTCGACTAAATCCCATGAATCTTCTTAGTGTCATGGGTCAAGCACACGTTGTGAAGCAAGCAAGCGGAGCAAGCAGTCCAAGTAAAGTTAGCTAGCCAGTCAGCCAGCAAGCAAGTAAGCAAGCAAGCAAGTAAATGCTTCCTAGGGGATGAAACTGGAAGGAGTAAGAGAAAGAGGAGGAGGAGAGGGTTGGTCTACGTCCGTTCGTCCATATCTTCGTCCAGATGACAGGTGCAGAGGCCCCTCGTTAGACAAATTAAGCTTCGTTCCTGGCCTCCCGCCTCGATGCCAGAGCGTCTACTCCACGGCTTTGTCCGTCTGTCTCTATTCCATTCTCGTTCCTCCGTGTCTCTGTGTCTCTGTCGCGCGCGCGCGCGCCAGCTCGTTCGGGACTGGTTTCGAGTGGACTGCAAACACTCGTGCAGGCAGCGGCGGCGGCGGAGCCTCGAATCGTGCAGAAACCGGGCGCAAGACCAAGAAGAACCGTCCGGATCCGTGGTGCTCGCTACCAGATGCCCTAACGGTGATGTCGAGGATTCCTTTCCAATGCTCCTCACGAATTAACGGTAGCGATTCACGAAAGAAGCTACGGATCTTGGGAGGCTCGGCGAGGAGGAGCAAGGGGAATAGGAGGTGATAGGAATTGAAAGAAATTGCTAAGAGAGAAGGAAAAAGAACGTTCTAGGTATTTGGTTATTTGTGCTTGCCTGTAGATTCGTAGCACACTATGGCAGGGTAATTCTCCACGAGGATGACGATAGGTTGATCGTTGTATAACGATTATATTCCATTTTTCAACTTCTTCTGAGATTGCTGCGTAGGGTAGATATTTGTCGGTGCGAATGCAAAGCAATTAGAGAAAGTTTCGTCAATTCTGTTGGCCTAATTTCTTCAATCACAGTTTCTATCGTTCCTTTAAATGTTTTCTTTTTATCACTCTTTGTTCGGATAAATGTTTTAAACATATCTCTTGAATTTTCTTGGATTTCTGTCCACTGGTAATTCATCGAATCGTTAGTGATTTTTCGTTATCCTTTGCCTGCTATTTTTATTTTTTTTCCCACGCATCGATGGAGGAAACGTGAATCGTAAGATGATCAAAATCCATCGAAAACAGCGGTATCCCTATCATTAAGTTCTCTCAACGCGACGACCATACAAAACTGTCAGAGTCTTTCCTGAAAGCTTCCACGGCATCTTCAGTCTCGATTCGCCGGTGGAAATTACCTCTCTGGGCCGCGTCCCATCCATCGGCAGCGAGGTGTGCTGCATCTATTTACCAGCTTCTCTCTTTCCCTTCTTTTCTCTGTCCCTCGCGGAAACTGGCTGCCGCTTTCACGAGATATTACCTGTAATGTCCGCTGCATCCATTACGCGTCATTATCCATCCATTAGTCGTTTTCCACGGAACCGTGGACGCCTCGAAAAAGGACGTTTAGACGCTCCGGTACACGGAACGGACCAGTCTTCTTCTTTCATCCCGTCTTTCCTTTATCTTCCCTCACGGGAACTTTTCGCGCGGGGAATATTCTTACGAATATGCTCCTCTGCTTCCCTGTAAATTATTAGTAGTATTATTCCTTCGTTATTCTACCATACGATAGTAATAGAGTGCTATTATAAAATTATTCTATCGTTCTTCTATAAAAGATAAATACATGGAATGATAAATACATGACAGTCTTAACAAATCCTCAATAACCGCTTTCTAATCAAACTTTCACTCGAACCCTGAGATATTCTCGATGATCTAATTCAAAGAAATACCTTGTATGATGATCGTGTCTCGAGCTTAAGAAACTAGCGTTAAAGTTTGAACTTCGAAATAGCGTGGATAATAAAGATCGGCAGAGGAGAATGATTAGCATAGCGATTCCATACTTGGTTGTCGGTGATTGCAAGCAAGGGTTGGTAACTCGACGGTAATTACGGTTGGACCGGTAACGAGGACACGTGTTTTCCATGGAAAAACTTCGATCTCGAAGACGAGTCGAACAAAGCTATCCAGGCGGGCGGAGAAGGCGGAGGAGGAGGGAACAGAGGCTTCTTCTCTAAATGCTCGTTCACCCTCGCCTATTCATTCTTCACGTATGTCTACTACCTGCGATACAGCCTCCCCGCCATTAACTATAGGATCCATTCATCTTCGAGAGCATAGGTGAACTTGTCCTCGCGATCTCTTCAGACACTCGATGATGCCCGCGCTCTGGCTCTCTTTGGCCTGAAACTTCAAAGCCTGCTCCTTTCTCTGAACGGAGATAGAGAGGCAGAGAGTTGGAAAGAAGAACGGAAAAAAAAATATTCGTTTTATTATCAGAGCGTTTTCTTTTTGTCCTCCGATCTCTTACCACGTGATTTACTCGTTTCGTCGAATTGAAATAAATTTATTTCCGTCTGCCGAAGTTGTAGGAAAGTTCTATAACCATATATATAAAGTCCTTGAAATTATTACGCGCTTGGAATTACGTATTGTCGAGCAACAACATTGCATCCCTCGAGTCTCCGCTTTTGATAAAAAGATCTGAAAAGAAAAAAAACATACTGTAATTTCAGGTATGCGTATTTAAGTATTTTTTACGTTACCGGTTTTGTAAAATTTTCTTTGAATTATCCCCGGTCTACGAGGAAACGTGGGATGGTTAAAAATTGGAAAAAACGACGAGGATAACGATACACTCGTCGTGCTCCCATGGCACGGCAATGGGGCAGATACGGTCTCTGTTTTCCATGGTGTGGGGCTGACGGGCGTCACCGACAGCGCCGTGGCTAATTTCCTCGGCATTGAACCGCATTGTACTCTAAATCGGCCTTCCCGCCTTCGAAAACCCACCCCCTATATAACCGCAATCTACACCGTATCTAGCCGCGCCATATCTCTTCATCGAAGTCTATTCAACGCGTCATGGAAATTGTTCCTTTCCTCATCTTCGGTTTCGCTCTTTGATTCCTCGTTCAACGCTTCCTTCTATCTTTTCACTCGAAAATCCATGGAAAACGAAATTCCCTGTTCTCTCTAATTTTTAGCACGCTCAAGGATAACTTTACCTTGCCTTCTCATTAATTAATAACTTTGCTTTGCCTATAGTTTTCATTTGTATCCCTGTTAAATCCTCTTGTTACCGATGAAACAGTAGGAAATTTTTCTTACATCTCACCGTGAGTTCGCAAGTACAGCAAATTATTTCTTACCCAGTTTAATAAGGTTTCTTGTTAACTTTGTTCCCGTTGGTAGCAAGACGCGATTAATTTATCGGTTCCATTCGATCTGTCTAACTTCGGACCAGTTGTAAACACCTGGAAGCAAAAATTCCGAGAAGAGGAACCTTTCGGTATTTCGTTCGATTAACAAACCTGGCTTGAACGGGAACTATTCCACGTTTGACCCGTTGTCTTATAAAATCAAGTCACGCTCGCGGCAGGGATCGCGTCTCGAGTGTGTTTGTAACAAAGTTCAATTCGAACTGGAACTTCAATCTCGATTCTTCAGGCCGAGGATTAGCAACCACTTCAGAGACGAATTTATTAAAGCCAGATATAAAAACGGACGCTTTTCTATCCTCCAGTTGTATTCGAAGTATATTTATGAATATTAAACGGGAGAGATAAAATTGGAAAATATTTTACAATGTCCATACGCCTCTGTTCACGAAGCGGGCTAAATCTGAAAGGAGATTAGAAAATAATTAGGATCTTTAAGAAATATTATCTCGCTTTGGACGAGATTAAAAGGGTATAAAGGACTTGTAAGAAGTTTACCGTTATCGCCTACGATATTGCGTGAGACTCGTGGCAAGGAGACCGAGCCAAACACGAGTGTCACTCGCGAGAGTCGAGGTTCGTCGACAGAGACACGACGTAAACATTACGGGTCAGGCTCCTGGTTAATTTCCGCCGATGCTTCCTGTCTCAGTTCCGTGTTATTCTCTGCCGCGTTCGGACGATGTGGCTCGAGGTCGTCGTCGTGACCCGACGTGTTCGACGTTGTTGCTGGCTGCGGCACGCGCCATCGGGCCTTAAACGGTAAGGGAACATATTAATTAAACGTTTTCCTCGCTAGTTATCGTATCTCTATCGTTAGTTTACAGCTTAATTATATTTTCGTATGAGAATAGCACGTACCCGATATCTATAGACATAGTATAGTTAGTTAGGATGATAAGATCTTACCGTATCGTTCAAACATACGTTTCGTACGTTTCATTATTTTTAGAAAACTGAAATACAAATAACGCCGATGCGGTTTTATAAGAGCGGGCAACTAACGTTTGCTCGATGTATTCGAAGCCGGTAGTTTTTCAGTTTGCTGATATTAAAATCCGTTAAAATAAAGAGGCCGAGATTCAGTTTAAAGCTACTCGAATAAAGAAATTCAAAAGGTTTATGCTCATTGAAATCGCGTCAATGGCGGCCAAAAACAGAATTTAAAATAACGCGAATTTACGCCAATGGAAGCCAGTCACTTCCACGTCAGCGGAGACCGGAAAAGACGCGATAAATGGCACGGATTCACCGATTACGAACGCGTTTAGTATTAAGAAGCCGCGAAGCAATTGCGATACCCTCGATTAACGTGTAACACTCCTTGAAACGATTAACATTTCCGTGTAACGAGAAAACTCTTTAAACTCGTACGTGACCGAACGATCCTCCGAGCAAGTTACCGAGGATGCTTACAACGATTTTCAACCATCGACGAGCGGTAAAAATGGGCGAGAGAGGCCCTTTCGCTTGGACGGAATTTTCGGAAGGTCTAACGATAGCGACCAGAAACGTGTAGGACGCGTGAGATCAGAAGAAAATGAGATTAAGTCCAGCCAGAGTGCTAGATTTAATCGCGCTATTTCTTTCGCCGCGAAGGAGCGCGGCTGAAAAGTCGTGAATTTCTGCGAGGTGTCAGCGAGCCGCGGCTCCTTCTTCACCACCGGTAAGAAATCGTGAAACGGGTTGAGGATGCGTGGAGTGGCGAACCAGAGGGGGTGGGATGAGAGAGCGACTCGACGTCGAGAGGGATCCGCCCTCTCGTGAAGGGTCCAGCCAGTAGACAGTCTCACTAATTACGCCGCGCCTCATTAGCGTGGAAGCCTGGCAGTCGCTTAAGGACACGTACGACGACTCTTCTTCGGTTTCGTCAAAGATACGGATTTTTCTCTTTCTCCTTTTTTCCCTTCTTTGCCTCCGCCTCTCCGTCTCTGTTCTTCCTCCGCGCTTTTCGTTCTTCCTGTCTCTCCTCTTTTCTTTTCTCCTTTCCTCTTCTTCCCGCTAACGGCGGAGGAGAGGCAAGTCCTTTGCCGCGGCTCTTCTTCGCTCGCTGACACTGGAATAAGGAAAAAAAAATATTAGCAATGAGAGAAATCCTCTCCTTGCCATGAGGCAAGAGTTGGAGGAGTACAGGCTTCTGCATGGGGATCCGCGGGGTGGAAATTACGGTACGTGGAGAAGTACGTTCCTTGGGTAAAATTGGGAAAAACAAGGGTGGGCCTCTCGTTTTATGGGGAACATTTTTCGGGGGGCTGGTCGAGGGTAATTCGCAGAGGCTTCTAAATACGTTATTGCAGGTTTAATATTACTTAACCGAGAATCAGCTGTATCGAGAACATTTTATGAGCATTTTTCTCGTATTTTTTGTACACCTCTGTTTCGTGTCTTCGAACGCTTCTCGGGTTTCGATCTCTCAAATTTTTCTCTCTTTCCTCGAAGAAGAATATACGCGATAAAGGCCAAGAAACGTAGAATGTCTTGGAGGTTCAAAGCAAATCGGTATACTCAGACTCGTTAAACGGAAGGGGCGTTTGGAGTCGCTTTGATTATCAATTCTCCGCTTGACCAGCTCGTAGATCCACCAGGATTGACTGACTCGGGGCAATTCTCTTGGCGAGCGTGAAACTCTATTAGAGCCGGGAGGGCCAGCAGCTATGGTACCGTTTCGATTTGTCCCTGTGAAGGGTTCGTGCGATTTCTAGTGGCTAATAGAAAGGCTGCCTCCTACCCTCTATGGCTTCCACAAGGGGGAGGGCCAAGGGTTGATTCGTTTGGACTTTTACTTAAAGCCAAACCGACCCCACATTCGTTTATGAGATCGATATTATCGGACCATCAACTGCCTCTTTAATTGGAAGAATGTCTGATCACTTATTGCTCGATACTACTTATTAATTTACGTCGGCACTTATAGCGCTGTGTTGCCTTACTCCTGCTGACTTTTGGAATTCGTGGTGCAATCCTTTGCAAGGTAGATTATTTTAAACGAAATTATAATATTTATCCCGTTTTTCTATCATTCAGATACTAATTGTTTAGAGTATCTTTTATTCTATTCTATTCTTTTTTTATTTTCTATCTTTTTCTTTTCTTTTTTTTTGTATTCTGTTCTTGGTTTCCATCGTAACGTAGCGTTGCAAATTTCTGAAAAATTTAAATGATAGGATTTATGTTTAAGGTAAAATAAGAAAGGAAAGTAATTTGAATGAATCACTTCTATTGGTCCTCGAATTCTTGTTACGTTGACTTCCGGGCTAATTGAAGAGTCGAGGACCGACACGTCTGTTCGCATTACATCCCCATGAGCTAACCGTAGATGAAGGTCCTCGATCATTCGCAAGGAAACGAACAGCCATGAGAAAATTTTCCTTTCTTTCTCGACCAGCTTAACGGATCATCTGAATAGAGGAGCCTCTTTCACGTAATAGAAGTAAATGGTGCGCATATCCTAGGTCAGCCGAAGAAAAGGTATTTCGTCTTTTTCGGGGGATCATCGATACACCTGTGCACCGACCTCTAATTTTCTTCTCTTTAGCCAACGTTTACTTTAAAACAGCCAGAAATAATTGTAGTGTGTATATCCCGGCTTTAGCGAAACAAGTATTCAGCTCTCCGTTCATATTGTCCATTTTAATACTCACTTAGGACCAACGTGTTCGGTTTCTTCTGGGTAATTTGTTTAATCTTGACAAACCTAGAAAGATATTCAAGATGATATGGTATAGCAAAGTTCCGAATGTTTAAGAGAAAAAAAGATTATTCTCTTACCGGTAAAACTTGAACAAATTCCGAATTTTCCAGAAAAACCGCATGAAAACCCAAACTAACTGTCCAACCGTCATCGCGTTAATCTCCAGCAATAATCTTGGCATCCTAGTTGTAGCTCACGTTAGAAAGGCCACTTGTACTTATCAGAGCGTTTAAACATTCTTTTTCAAGGAAGACAAATTGCATGGGATATCTGGAAATGGTATCTGAAAGAAAGGGTGGGCTAGTAGGTGCTCCGAAGGAGATGCAACCCTGTTCCTTTACCCTCGGAGCGAAAGTGCATCGGTCGAATGTGTGTTTAAGGGACACGGTCCGGTAAGAAAACTCGTGTGGCCCACGTTGTGGGATTTCTATCCGGTTCTTTTTCTTTCCTAGCTCTCGTTCCAATTAACCTTGAGGCCACGAAGCAGCTACGAGGCTCTCGCCCCGCAGGATGCGAGGGAGAGCATAAAGGGGGCAGTCGAATGAGATTAATTCAGAAATGACGACGAGTTCTTGTTGCCTCCCTGCGTACGCACGATTATATACGATGGATGTGCACGCAGGGAAAGAGAGAGAGAGAGAGAAAGGAGGAGAGAGAAGAGAGGCGGGATGGGTCCTTGAATACATATGTAAGCACCACGCTCCATCATACCCCTCTTTCCACTTTGATTTCGTTTTTTCCCTTGTTTTTTTGGATATGCTATTTTATTGATTTCCCATTTTTTTAATGGCCACTTTTTAGTTAGTTATTTTTTCTGCCGCTTTTTCCTTTGCTATGTTACGCAACCAAGCAGTGCTTTGCGGGAAGCTTCTTTTTAAGTAGACAAAAGACATCTCGTTTGTCTGTAATTTGTGGTTTCGTCCTCCTGCGTCATAACGCGTCGCCGTTAATTTCAGTTGGCAGAAAACGGTAAATTCGGCACAGCTGATGGTGCGTTCTGGTTTATCGAACGTTCGAGCATCTCCGGTATCATTCATAGACTCGCGAGAAAACACTTTCACGAATGTTTAGCCCTCATTGTTGCGTCCCCGTTTATTCTTTGCCCTTTTCCGCTCCTTTTCTCCGCGCGATGTAATTTACATTTCCGTTTCTGGGTCGCGCGATTAACCGAGAGAAACGGAAGCCAACCGTGGCGTGTTTGCAACGCCGAGAATTCGAATGAAAATGTTTTCCATTTTTCTTCCCCGTCCCCTCCTCTCCGCCACGCCGGCCGATATTTCTCCCTGTCCCGGAATCGGGGCTTTTCACCGTTCCTCATTCTCTCTTCCTCGTTTTCTTTCGTTTTTTACCTTGGCACGATTTTCTCGCGCTCGACTGCCTCGAGAACTCGCTCTCCGCGCTATTCTACGCGCGTTTGTAATATCAAGAAACCGCGGCGGCGGTGAAATCCTCGGTTAGTATCCTCGAAAACGCAAAGAAAAGGTGAGTCGAGTCCCGAGGGTGCGGTTTTCCACCTCATTTCCGCGCGAACTCGGTGAACAACGATTCTAAACCTCGAAGAAAGAGGGAAACTACCCCCTCGTTTCACCGTGCTCGATGTCTTCTCTGTCCTTCCTGTTGAATGTCTTCCATTGTGTCTTGCTGTAGTCATCGAGGATCATCCGTCGAATCGGATTTTAACAGGCGCCTTGGCCAGTTTTTTAGACGTTCTGCTGCTTTCCAGAGGATTTCTGCGCCTCTTCTCGAAGCAGGTCTTTGAAGGCGGCATTAATTCCTATTCTCCTTGCTCTTAAAACGTTCCTGCGAATTTACAAACGTATAATCCTAATAATTGTTCTTAAATTTCAATAGCAATATATCACTACGAATATATAACATTAACTAATGCTATCGATCGCGAAACGTTCCAGCATATCTGTAGTATCCGTAATTAATAATAACTAAAGTGTTATTACGATGATAATGATTAGGTTCGCGAAGGACAAAACGTCTGAAATTAGTCATTTTGCATTCTTCGGTACCTTTTCGATAGATCAAAGTTCTCGAATTACCTTGAAATGCTAATTTTCATGCATACTCAGTTACACAGAGAGATCTTGGCAGGCGATTCAAAGGCTGTGCCGCCGCAAGAATTTTCCAACGGCGAGATTGTGTACGTGCACGACCTATCGGTCGGTCTTCGTTGTAATTTAATAGGTCGATACTGCTTTTGCACGGCCCATTAGATCGCGGCGAACGCTGATTGATGCATTACAATATCTACAAGCGCGACGTTCTCGCCGCGATGTTTACATATGGAATCTCTCCCAGGAAGAGAAGGATCTCTTTGCCTAAAATAATAGGTATTTGCCTATAAATCGCGAGCGTTTGTCAAGTTTAAACGCAGAGGTCGGTAGATCGTGATCGAGTAAACAGTGGATAGATATAGAGAGGAGCAAGAATTGCGGGCACTTTTGAAGTGGGTTTCTTTGTTCCTTTTCATTCCTGATCGGAAGTGTGAAAGGTTCTCCGGGCGTAAGTGGCCGGATCCATGACACGTTTTGATTCCTGCGGAACGTATCGGGTTTCGGAACGTTCAGCGGCCGTGTTCTTCTTGGTTAGGAAACGATCTCGTTTCTGAACGCGTCGACTTGTTGACCCATCTACCAGCCACTCCCGAAGGATCCGATTTCACTGACGTTTCGAGGACTCGCGACCATACTGACCGTCCAGGTCTGGCCGTGGAATCCTCTTCAACTGACTCCTCCGGAATTTCGTCGGACCACCGTGTCGAATTTCGCGGTTTCACCGGAAATTTGGATATTCCTCCTGTTTGCTCAATCAAAGTTCATTTCCTGACTCTTTTCTCGTACCTGCAACTCGTTTAGAGTTATAAAACCGAGCGGTTCGGTATGACGATTGAAAGATTAGTTTCCTTCCTTACAATATCGTGCTAGACTCCTCGTGGCAAGCAAATCAGGCCAAACACGAGTATCACGGGCGATGCTCGTACCATTTTTCGTAAATAGAATTCAACGTAAACATGACGGGTTAACTCAAAGGTATTCGCCGATGTCTTTCCGGCTCAGTTGCGTGTTATTCTTCGTTGCGTTTGGTCCAAGTGGCTCGTCGTGTCCAACGTTGCTGTTGACTATGGCACGCGCCATCGGGACTTAAACTGTAAGGCAAGGGGTTACGATAATTTCCTAGGATTCGTTTCTTTTCTTTGANGTTGCTGTTGACTATGGCACGCGCCATCGGGACTTAAACTGTAAGGCAAGGGGTTACGATAATTTCCTAGGATTCGTTTCTTTTCTTTGATCGCTTAATCGCGTTTGATACCGATGGTACGTACCAAGAATGCGTGGTATTCCAAACTGGAAGCTCACCGGGAACTCCTGAACAACATCCTAACATCCTTTGCCAAAGCATCCGTGAACTTAACAGGGTTTGATTCCGTTTACCAAAATACCTTCTAACCGGGGATTGTCGTTGCGAGCGGCGCCTCGACCAGAAAACCTGCCGCGTTCTCGCACGGCCATGCTCTCCACCTACTCCAGGGCCCTTGAAGAACCCTTGATTTCGCAATCCGTACGAAAGTCTCGCGGCACACAGAGTGCAGCTTCCGAGATCGGGGGCAGCGGAGACAGATGGATGGATTCACGCGTCGCCACGTGATGGAAAAGAAGGACGGAAAGAAGGAAATTCGAGGCACAGAGAAGGAGACATAAAAAAGGAGAAACGGAGGAAAGATCGGGGCAGTATGGGGGGAAAAAAAAGGGAGACAGGGAGCAAAAGAGGGGGATGATATCCCTCTCGGTGTGTAGCATTTGAAGGAGACGACGGTTCCCTTTGCAAGAGTAGAGATCCTGATGGGACTCGGGAGGGGCGTATTTACAAGGAGAAAAGAGAGGAGCACGGAAGGAAGACAGGCGGAGGAAAAGAGGAGAGATACGCGACGTAGAGGGGACCACGAGGAAGAGGACGATGGGAGTGAAGCATCCTCGACAGTTCTAGGATACTCCTTGCCGGTATCCTGGGGTCCTCGCTGCACAAGGACCATCCTCTTCCTCTTCCTCTTCTTCGTGACGCACTCTTTTCCTCTCTTTCCGTCTACCGGTTTAGGTCTCCTTTCTTCCTCTTCTCGTTTCTTTCTTCCCCCTATTCCTTCCCTCCCTCTTGGGACGTTTCTGCGCTTGCGACGTTTATACCAACTCTTCCTCTTCCTCTCTCTTTCTTTCTCTCTCTCTCGCTCGCTTCGTCTTCTTTCTCGTCTTCTTAACTCCGTTACAAAGCCGAGTAGCCACCTTTTCAACGCTCTTCTCGCTTTTCAGGATCCACCGCGTCGTTCTGCCGCGACTCTTCAGCTCGCAACCTCCTGTGCTCGTGTGCTCCCACCCTCGCTGTGGCTCTCTGTTCTTCCTCTTCCTTTTCTACTTGTCTCCTCGTCCTCCTGCACCTCCTCGTCGGTCTACTCGCGCGTCGAGCAAGTGTGTAGGATTCGATATCACCTAATCACGATCCTCGAACGGGAACAGACTCTTCTCTCGACGACTTTTCGACGGCAAGAGGGGCGTGATTGTTTTTTCTTCTCCTGCTTGTTCACGAGCGTTAACTTAATGGTCTTCCGATACGTCTTGTGGGAGATTCGAGGACCTTTAAACGATTTGTGGCTAGGTGCTTTGTGAACGGTATTTGAGCTCATTGGATTCTGCTTCATTTCGTGTCGTACGTAATTGAAGATTTCTCAGTGTGAAACATTTGCCGAAGAGCCTTCCAGTTTCTCACCACGCGAGAGTATTCGGTACCAATTATTTTCTACGCGATTAACGACTAGTTACGAATTTTTAATTCTTCAGTCGTATCTCGTTATTATTTTCTACTTTCTCGGATGTTCCGTAATTTCTAGCGTTTTCCTAATTTTCTTCGATCAACGTTCTCATTAATGTCTGCTTAATGTCGTTTAAATGTTCCATTTTATTTCATCGGTTTCGCTTGTTTAAATCCGTTCGATATCTTCGTCAATCGGACTAACAGAATTTACACGGACTCCATAAAAACCAGTTTCAGTTCACAAAACGGTTGAAAGACCAACCAAAAATCGCGACAGCCCTCGACTCGACGATTAGGAGGCGAGTCGATGCTCTCTCTTGTGATCGTAAATACGGTGGCAGTGGTTACCGGAGGAAAAGGTAGCGTGGATGTAAACGCGGCCATAGAGGACGCGAGAGCGGCGGAGGTAATGCGCCAGCTGAGGCAAGGGTCCTTGCTTTGACTCCAAACTCACCAGTATAACTGAATGCCTCTCTATAGGCCGAGTACGTGCTTCTAAGTGCATCCTGATTTTTCGAAGCTCTTTGATTATGCCCTCCTTCTCTCTTTCTGTCCTCCTTCCACTCCCTCTGGCACTCATGCTACCCTACCCCCTTGTATTCGCATTCTTCCTGCGTCTTTCCGGCTTTTCCTCCAGTCGATCTACAAACGGAAAACGAAGAAACTGCCAAGGTCCACGATATCCCTATAAACCTTATTTCATTTACTTACTCTAATGTTTATAAACCATTCGATCGTTTTGATCACACCGCCAACTTGATTCTTCTATCCCTGAAACATATGAATTACCATAGCGTGAGAGTTAACAATCACGAATATTTTTAATACTATTTGTTCAAGATTTACATCGAATTTCATAGCTAATGAATTTCGTGAAGTTTGCCTATTCATTTGCCAAGGAAAGTTCCAAATTGTTCGTTCAGAGGAAATACCTTTTCGCTTCGTTTAGACAGATCTTCTTTCCGATTCCTTAATCCCAACTTCTTACACGGTAAAGAAATCGATTTACGGATTGCCACGGGCTTTTGGACGGCACGGGTCGTGGCTGGATCTCTTCACAGGTGCACAAGTAGCTGTGTTGATTTATTTGATAAATGAGTAGTGGATAGGGCTTTAAGCGGGCGAGAGAGAGGGAGGGCTCTCCAGCGGAGAGTCCTACAACGCCGAGCGCACTACTCTTTCGCTCCTCTGCTTTCGTTCCCTCTCTCTCTCTCTCCCCTTCTCGTTTTTTACCCCGACTTCCTCTTGCCTCCCTCAAATCAAACGTAGAACCAGTTGGACCGACATAGGTCCCGCGAGTGCGACTCAAACACTCTCACTGCGGCTCGTCTCTGCTACTTTCATCGTCGACGCGATTTCCACTGCTTGTTTCTCGCGGTGCACCCTGTCTCCTCGAGCTATCCCGGGAACGGCCCGTGAAACAATACTCTCCTGGAGAACAAGGTTAAAATGATATGAAACTGTGACTATAACTTATCCAAAATTAGCTACCCACCCTTCTCCGAAGCTTATCGCTATCGCGCTACGATCTTGCCTATGAAAGAATTCAACCAGGCGATATTTTTCAATAATCAACCGCACCGGTCGTTCTAAAAATCAAGGATAAAAAAAGTATCTCCCCCAAGGGGAAGAGCTCGACGTACACGCGAGACGCGACTTAATCCAAAACGGCTGAGCAAGCAGGCCGCGCGAGCGTCGTCGTAGCCAGCTTTGCAGAAATCTGCGTTTTTCTTCTTTTCTTCGTGGCCCGCAACGTTCCGCCGATATTCCGTCTCCTTCGTCGAGGGCTAGAGAGTGAAAATATTGACTCTGTCAGCCGGTCGGTACGACGTATAACGCGAAAGAGAAGCGGCCGTGGAAGGCGGTACAAATTAGGGGCGGATGTCGTATTGTTTCGGAACAATGTCAGAGGGATTAGCCAGTCCGTACACACGGAACGTCCACGTGAAAACGCTTCGTTCGTTCCCCTTCCAACGTCGTTACAATTGCACCGGCATGGATATACGATTTATCCAAGAGAAGCCGGGAAAATAACAGAGAATAGTCCTTCCGAGTCGAAAGTTCTGGCAGACGTGGCACACGGCGAGACCAGGTGGGTGGTGGCCGAGAAGGGGCGACGATCAGCGATTCCGTCGTCGTTATCGACGATGAATAATTAATGTCGTTAATGAATTAAAGATTACCGCGGGTTAAAGAAAGCCGGCGGCTGACTAGCTCGTTGAATATTGGCTGCATCTCGTAACTTAACAGTCGTGTATCGATTGTGTCGCTTATCCGGCTAGATATTTCTAATTTGGAATGACAAACGCGCCACCTGAAAATGCGATATCGTTAGTCGCGAGATTGCGAAGAATTTTTCTATAAATTTCCGTTAGATCGGTTGCAATATCAATTATATAGAAATGATTACGTAGACTGATATTTCGTTGGTGATCAATAAATTTTTCTTATCAGAGACACCGATGTGTTAAAGCGAGTGGCAAAGGCGTCAGATAAGGCACCATCGTTGATTGGATCACCGCGAGAAATCGATACCTCTGCCCCCTCCTCTCCGGTTGGAGCCTTCTCCTTCTTCGTTTCAATCTCTATCTCCGTCTTTCTTCAGAGAGTACGCGTTCCTCCTCCTCCCTCCTCTCTCGCCTCTCTCTCTCTCTCTTTTCTGTGTTCCTCCTCCTGGCCGCCGCCGTGGCTGCCTCCAATTTCCCCGTGACGGGCTCCTGGAGGATTCTCGAGTGCCCTCTCATCGCCCTCTGGGCCATCCAACCGAGCTCTGTCCGGCAGTCTCCATGCCAACACCCGCTCGATAAATTTATTGGTCGCCTCTGACACGAGTGCTTCTGCATGCTTCTTTCTTCTTTCCTCTGGTGCATTATCTTATAACTCCCTCTCTATTGCGCCTGGGTACACCGTTCTTGCTGCTAGGGATATTTTCTTGGCCGATGCTCAGCCGCGGGACCTCACGAAATGTCACGCGACTCTTGCATTTCGGCCTACTCTATTAGTGCTGAGTTTGCTTCTCCAATTGTTACGAAGTGCTTTAAGCCTTCTTCCTTCGGCAAAGAGAGGATTAGTTAATTCTTTGTTATCAGTCAAAGTCACTAGAGATAGTAACAGGAAATTTCAGGTTACCTACGATTTTACATGGCGTCGGGTAAAGAATATTATCATCCTAGATTGCTTGCAGCGAAGTAATATTAAATTTCGAAATAGTTCGACCTTCGTATAATGCCTTTCAGCTTGGAGGAGAATTCAGTGAAAAATAAGAACCCATAGGTTGTACCAAAACGTATAATTAAAGACGTAGCAATCTACGATTGCAGTGCACGTACAAAACGTTCATTAATCACCATCGAACGATGCAATCGTCGTCTAGGCTGGCGCGCAATTAAACGGCCGGCGAATTACGGCGGAGCTTGCATTGGCGGCTACTCCGCGGCCCGCTATTGGATCTCGCCGGTGGATGGGGCTCGAATCAATCCGGCTCCCCCTTCGCGAAATTGTAAATAAATTAGGAGCTACGCGATCGCGAGAGTCAACACGTTACTTGCGCGCGACCGATCCACCCCCTTTACCTCCCCCTTCTACATACGTGTGCGCCCGCTGCGTGGCGCCACACACGCGTACCTGTATATCGCGGCCGCTGCCGCGCATGCGCCAACCGAGCGAGACCGTTCAGCGCGGTGGGCGTGCGTCTCTGGAAACAGACAAGGACAAACGAACGGCGAGGGTGAGGCTTGCGGAGGGCTGGAAAGAGAAAGGGTCGAGGGTCGGGAGGAGCACACAGACGAGGGACCAACACACTGGTATTGCGTTTATTAACGCACGTTGCTCGGTGGGGTTTGCTGGCACAGCATCGGCTGTGCGGCAACCAGCCAGGCAGGGTCAAGTGTTTCTCTCCGTCCTTCTTCGATCTTCGCCCTTTCCTATTCCTCCTCCCCCTCAACCTCTCCGCCGACCACTGTGTCCCACCTTCCCTCGCGTACCTTCTCCCACCCCGCACTTCTCTACCCCCACCCGGCTCCCCGCGACCCCCGCTCTAGGGTCGCCGCGACCGAAGCTGAAATACCCGGAGAACGAAACGCCGCTGCTTGCAGGGCCAAGTTTCCTCGATACGCGCGTCACGTTTTCCTTCTTTTTTTTCCCTTTTTTTTTTTTTTGTTTCTTTCGTTTCTACCTAGCGATTATTAATTCGCAGCGAACGATCGATTATGATACGACTTCGGTACCATTTGGTGCGCCAGACTTTTTGGATGTAGAAGATTGTCGACTGATCGAAGGTGAAATTTAGAGGTTATGTCGTAAATTTTTTTTTTTTTAAATCGCCCGATTTTGGTGCGCCAAAAAATTACAGCATTGCGTGTATTTGATTATAGGATGTTACGTTGGATACCATAACCTTAAACGCTTGTGTTAATCGCAACAAAATGTTGGAAAATCGACGTATGTTTGGTAATTAGAATACCACGGTATGTTGAAAATCACGTCGAAAATTTGAGCAATAATTACAACCGTGGCATAAATCGGCCCAAATCTCAATATGTGGATTTCGATAACAATCGAAGTGCCGCGGACATATTGGCAAACGTCCAATGCGGCGACGCGGATTCCAATAATAATCGACAGACGTCCTATAAAACGTTCAGAATCACGACGCAGATTTCGTCAATGTGAATTCCAGTAATTATGAAATCCTAGAACTGTTTCATAAAATCCGTGAAATCGTAATAATTACGAAGCACTGTACGGCTAGAGGTTGAATCGGTTCTAGAAATTACTGTCAATAACCGTTGTATAAAGGTTCTTTCCAAAACAGTTATAAAGAATTGAAATTATATTATGACTGTTATGACGTAAAAGGTTTTTAACTATATCGATTCTGGTTGCGATTCCGGTAGCTTTTGAAATATCGGTTTTATTGGTTCTATGTTTGTTCTATATCGAAACCAAACAAAACCGAAATAAAACCAAAATACAATCGATTCAGTACCAAAATAAAATCGAGGTAGAAGTGGTATTTCAAAGGCTACTGAGACTAGTAGAAATTGAGATCTTCATAGATTTTGAATTTTTAAAAATAGATTATAACATTTATTATAACACTTTTCAGCCCCTAATTGCTTGTATACGTTAATAGCGATGGTTTGGAGATCAAAAAGGGATAGCAAACTTATAAGTAGCTTGACTAACTATAATAAAAATAGGTAGATATATATTAAAAACTTCTCTGAATAAAAGCCAACGTTAATATCGTCGAGAGCAACGGTATGCTTGCAGTAACTGCAAGAACAAAAATTCTAATTATCGAGATTTAGAAAGAGCTTCAGGTCGGTATAGAATTCTACTAAATTCTATAACTCTATATTTATGACACTAATAACTTTTATTCCAAAAGGTCCTCTAACGATTTTAACTATCCCCGAAAAAGCGGGACTCAGGAAAAAATATCGAAAACACGGACAATCGAAAGTTAAGTAAAAAAATCGTATCGCATCCAAGATCGGGTTCGCGATCTCTCAAGAGAATCGATTAGCCAACGCGAAGCACTTCCGTACACAAGATGATTCCATGCTTCAGCACCCTTGACCGATTGGTTCTCGCCCAATTCGACTCGCTGCCGACGTCTACGTAGCGTGCACGAGGACGAAGGTAAGCTGCCGAACCAATGACACTCGCGGTGACAAATCGAGGGTCTCTAGTGCGGCCTAGTAGCCGGATGTATCGTACCCCTGTCTCATGTGGTAGGAACCAATTAAGGACCATCCCTCGAGGATACAAAAATATTTAAGATTGTGCAATGATTATATGACCGAAAGTAGCGAGCGCAGAAAAAGGGTAAACGTTGGCAAATAAAAATTTACCATAGAGAAAAAAAACAAAAAAACAAAAACAAAACAAAAGTAATACGTCGATGGATGAACCGATAGCGACGGTAGCAATGTTACTGGTCTTTCAGAGAAAGAAAGGAAAGCTTGTGTATTTCCCTCTCGAGCGAATCACCGCGGTGGACGGAAACTGGGAAACGGAGCTCAGCTGTAGCGGGAGAAAGAAAGTAAAAGTCGCGAGGAGAGGGGGGCTGGGGGTAAACGTGTCTCGTCTCTCGTTTCGTTTCGTTTCGTTTCGTCGAGGCAGGCTCGTCGAGGCGCTAGAAGGGCCGGCGTTCGAGGGCCTCCATTACCGGCGACTAAAAAGAGGAACAGGAAAACGCTAAGAGAGAAAGAGGAAGAGGGCGGAGGGCCAGGGGGTGGAGTAGGAGAAATCTTGAGTTGCACCCGGCTCGTTTCTTCTTCTCCACGGCTCTGGCAAAGGCGAGAATGAATGCGGGCAAACGGCAAAGGGTGGAAGAAGAAAGGGAAGAACCATGAGGAAAGTACGGAAGAGAAGGAGGCGGATGAAGAAGAAGAAGAAGAAGAAGAAGTGGAAGAAGTTGAAGGCGCGAGCGGACGAGAAAGCTACCGGTGAGAAAAGAGGAAGCTGAAGGGGGCGACAGAGAGAGAGGAGGACATACAGGACGGAATAGGGAGAGAGCGAGAGAAAGCAAGAGAGGAGGCCGCGCGGAGAGAAGGAAGAAGGCGGTCGGAGGAATTACCGGTTCGTTGGCTAACTGGCTTCATAGAAGAAAAACCTCTTTATATCTCGCGCGCACGCACGTAAGCTGGTAGCGTGGCTGAAAAACGCGCCTTTAAGCCTCGAGTTTCATCGAATACACCCCGTGTACGAGTGGTACGCGGAACAAAGCCACCGGAAATCGCCCGAGTGGTACTCCGGCCTGCCTGGCGCCATCTTGTACACGGCTACCAGCCACGATGGGGAACGCACGCTCTTTGCTCCCTCATTGTTCTTGTCGTCAGGTAGTTGCGCCACATTCGGATGGAACATCCCCACCTTTTTTTCTTCTTTTCTCTTCTTTTTCATTCCGTTGTACCGTGCCATCTTGCGAGATGTCTTGAGGCAAGCGATAGAAGAGCGCCAAAATTGTGGTGACTTTGAAGTCGAGGCTCTTGTTTGAAGTTTAGAAATGACGTTGCATGGAAACGTGACTGAGTTCCTGTTCACCGGAGATTTTGATGGGGCTGTTTGCTGAATGTCTTGTTCTTAATTAGAAGAAGTCTAACTTCGTACTATTTTTATAGGTCTCCAAGCTCTATAGATTAAATCGTCGACTATTCAACGATGAAACTCGCGTATCTCGTTTGAAAAGGAAACGATTACATTTCAACGATACGTAATATATTCTTAGTTTTGTACAGTTAATACGTTTTATATTCTACTCGGTGACTTCTCCCAGGTTCTGTTGATCGCGAATGGCCCACATTCGAAATTTATCCCGATTCGAAAGTCGCTAATACTCCAACCTTGACCGTCCGGTTTTCCCTTTTTCTTTTTAAATATCGAAATCGCTATCCGTTCTTCTTACGCAAACATTATTCCTCTCAAGCAGTCCCTCCAGTCTTATATGCTTAGGTGGGTGTAGGTAAACATTGTATAGCACGTGTAAGTAAAAGGTAAGCTAAATAAGCGTCTTCTCCTTCCTCTTCGACTCTCCTCTCTCTTTCCCTATCTTTTCTTTCTCTTCCTTTTTTTTTTCTTCTTTTTTCGTGCCCGGATACATGCCAGCAGGAGCGTGTACGAAGTGTCTCTTACCAGCACTGGTGCCTTTTCATTCGAGTTAGTCGGTTGGTCTCGCCTCTCGAGGAAAGCAGAGGCTAAAGGGTTTCGATTTCCGTGCTGCGACCGCACAAGTCTTTTTCACTCTCAGTCGCGGTAGAGAAAATTTATACGCGCCTCGAATTCAGCGGCTCGCCTTTAATTTCTAATCCTTCGGACGGAAACGCCGCGTAACCGCTCGCCTCTGATTCCTGTCCCGTGAAAATCGTCTCTCCGGCTCGCAGTCCGCATCACCAGCAATCAAGATACCGTCAAAGTCTTTCACAGTATGCAAATTTGCGATATACGGAGTATCCGTGCCGCATCGAGCTCTCTCTGTCTTTTCCAAGCAGATAGAGCGCGCAGTATCAAGTTCTATAAAGCACGTTTAAACGTTATCGTTCAACTTTATCTATCGCTCTTGACGTTGAATCCAGTCCAAAAGTTTCGCTTTGAACCTTTCCATTGTACAAGGGATGAAAATTTCCGGATTTTATCCTAAATCTTCTCATTGCAAGTAGGATCGCGGTTCCATCGTTCTATCGTTTTACCTCAATTCCATGTGCAAGTATTCGATATTCCTGACCGCAGGATTCCCGTTTTAAGTTCTCCTTCCACGTCTATTAGAGCCGGCGGCAATAAATTCAGTTTTAGCGAGGAACTTTGGCAAAATCTTCGACGCTGTTGATGACGAGCGAAAAACGACAACGCGAAGGGAAAAATGGGGCTAGATAGAGCAAGGGGGCTTCGGGGAACGACGGGGTCGGTCGGGAAAGTGTAATTTCAGTTTGAAACAGGAACGGGAGAGGCCGACCCACATCGAGGCTTCGAGTGTTTGTATTGCTGACGCGGCGATCCAATCCAATCCAATACCCATGGCGGATAGGCAACACACTGTGCATATACTACCTAACGTATGAACGTATCTCCCTCTCTTTTCCCTCTCCCTCCTCTTGCCCCATCGTTTTCCCGTCTGCTTTTCAATACAATTTCGCGGGGTTCGCGACGAGCAGGCGGAGCTTTCATTTTGTAATTAATTGTCCGCCATTTTAACATTGGAAAATCATTTTTTTCTATACGACCGCGACTTTCCAATTAAATTACCAGCCATACGTGAATTCTCCTTTTGTTCCTGGCATGGAGAACGATGTCGGTGATGAAACACTGTGTAGGGTTTGTGATTTTGCTGTTTCGTGATTTTAAGATAGAGATGCGTTTACTTATTTTTCCTCGCTCGATATTCATCTGAAACGCAACAACGTATAAATAAACAGATACAATTATTTACGCATCACCGCCCTCGTTAAAATAATCTCTTTCGTTACAGCAGCGATTAGTCTGTATTACCTATATAATTACCAACGTTGAATTACGCAATACTTCAATTATCTCGCGTATCACGTAACTAAACTTGAGAGTTCATCGGAGGTGCAAGCCCGACGCTACCGCAGCAAAATCCTACGGTGTGCATCCGAAGAAAAGGATTTTCGCGTATTAGCTAAAGCGGCGATATCGTTCCTATGGAAGCGAAGAAATTAAAATGCGTGGCGAAATACAGCGCAGAGCCGTCTAATTAAATACCTGAGCGTGGTAACGATTGCAACCCTCGGGATGGGGTTGAAGCGGTCAGCCGGGGCTGCATGCGTGCCAGTCGGCTGCTATTATCATAAACGCAACAATAACGAGGGATGATCCGACGTGTAAACTGTTAAACCCTCCTCCCCCTTGGCCCTTTTTTTTCGGCGAGGGTGAGGATTACCGTGGGGGCCCATCGAACCACGTTCCCGGGGCTGGAATCCACGGGGGATGTTATTGTTGCCGTAGAGAGTGAGAGAAAGCGGTCGTCGGGCTGCTGGAAATAGAGACAGTATAGGGACTCTGTAGCTGCTGGAAATCCACAGGACTACCCCGTTCAACCCTCGATAATATTGACGGTGTTTGCCGCCTCCTATTACGAGCTCGATTGAACCAAACTATACGATTATCATGCGTCAGTGATAGTCTCTCTAGGTTCGATGAGATTCTCAGAGAAAGGGGATCTCCTCTGTTGCGGGACTTTGCCATTTGAATGATAATTCCTTAGAACGATGAGAGGAGGTGTGGATCCTTGATAAGGGATGTTTGCGTAGAGGTTGAAGTCACTTGTTGGTACGAGGAAATAGTGACCAATGAACGTTGTTGGCTGAAACAGAAACGGACTGTTAGTGGATAGAGAGGACCAAGTGCCTTTTTGCATATCGTAACGAAAATTCCATCGTCCCGTTATTACACGACACGCGTACTCGAGATAAAGATCAAAAAATAACAAGATCGATGGAGAAGTCGTCTCGCAGAAAGAAGTGCTCACCGGTTGAACGATTTAATCATAGTTTCGAAACAGTCTTTAACCAGACCAAGTGGATCGATGGTCCCTTGGTTAAATGCATTCATAGCAGACAACGAGTGACGCTCGCACGTGGAATACATGAATATGAAATCCTCGAACTTCATTACCGGGGAACGTTCCGCGAGCCTACCAAGTCGCGGAACGCTCAGATGGTACTTGCACGATGCAACCATCGACCATGGGGTACACAGTCACCGTGTTTCATCGGCGGCAGTGTAGCTCCTCCGCGGGTAGCTTATAATCAATTCAATTAAAATTGATTTCCACTCGTCACGATACATCAAACAAAACGGGCCGTTGGTCCCTCTCTTTCCCTTCTTTTTTCAATGCTCCCGCGGCACCGCTCTTATTTCGTACTCCCCCTTGACTACCGTAAAAAGCATGATCTCGCGATTCGAAACCGAGTTATAAATATTCAACGGGAGTCAAAGACGGGGGCCGGGCGAGTAGTTAGAAAAGAGAGGGATTCGAGTTAGTCGGTTNTTGTTCTTTTGTCAGCGTCGTCATTATATCGTGTGCCTTCAATTTTTTCCGTCTCTCCAGCAGTCGTGTTTGCGTGGGCGTGCAACAGCGCGAGGATTCGACGGCTTCCTGCCGCGAACAGGGGGGTTGAAACGACGATTCGTGTATACCCGGGGTCTATCCATCGTTCTCTCTCTTTTCTTTTCTCTTCTCCGCTCTCTTGTGCCTCTCTTTCTCTCTCTCTCTCTCTCTCTCTCTCTCTCTCTCTGTCTCTCTCTCTGTCTCTCTCTCTGTGGTACGTGATGCAGCGTGCGTGCCTGATTTTCCTGTACGCTGATGCACTCGCCAGGGTGAGACACGCGTCTACACCGGGCGCATTGCCCTTTCGAAAATCCGTTATTAGCATCGAGCCTCCATTATGACGTTTCGCGATGCTGACAAATACTTAGCCCCGCGCCGTTCTGTCCTGTCTTCCGTGCTCGCCGTGGCTGTGCACGCGCGTTTACATATTATTCGAGGGAACACGGGACACGCGCCGCCACGCTCCCGGGCCCTTTCACCTACGCGAATATTATGCTCATGCCGGGAACGTAGTTTCCTTTCTTTGTCTTCCGTGTTGGCGATAAACAAAGATGCTCGATACGAGCTTGTTTGTATGGTGACGCTTTACCGATGTCTGGCAGGTTCACTGACTAACGCGAACGGCAATTTCCTTGTCGCTGCCCTTGAAATAAGAACTTTTTTTTTCTCAGCGCAACCTGAAACTTTTCAGTTTCTAATCAGTCAACGGTTGTTTATTACATCTTAGAACTAAGTAGCGATTATTTGATTGCTTTCAGGTTACCAGAGTACAGACTATGATAGAAGACACGACAGCGCTGGGTCTAGCCAGCTGGGAATAATGCCGGTACCACGGGCCAGAATGTATCCTGCGCCTTATAATTATCAGTCTTATCCGAATTACCAACATCGGGATAACTACAATCTTCATATGCATGGCCGGAACAATTATCAGAATGCACAGTACAATAATTATGGATCACAGTCGCATCAGCATCGGGTAAGATTTTCATACGTTAAATTTCATAATATCTAGAACCAAGAAACAGTTTGTTATTTCAAGCTAAATCTATTCTGTTAGGATTTAAGCGAATTTTGTTTAAGTGGTATCAACTAATTCTTATTAAAATTAACGCGTTTCACGCTATACGGGCAGAACGTTTCGTGTCCAAACTTTTCATTCGAGTTGTATAGTAGTTTCCTGGCTTCGACATAGTCTGTAGAATTGCAATGATCATTCGTTAGAATAAAAATTTTTCCTTTGCATCGTATGGCATCTTAAACACGTACCTTTATCGCAACCGAAAAGAACGGTGCAAAAGCATGTCCAATGATTAATCATGTTTTCGTGTGATGTTCTAGAATTATTCCTCTTACTACCAAGGGAATAACGGCGAAGGCAGAGGAAACAGAGATCAAAGATGGTAGACATCTCTCTGTTCACTTACATTCAAGCAATGCCATCACGGATCTACAATTTAGATTTATAAGGAATTCACGTTTCATTTATAATCACCTAGGATCGTGGAGATATGTTTAAGGCCATGTATTTGTCAGATTGCGATTAACAAACGGCGATATTACTCTTCCTTATTATTCATTGTATACCCGCATTACTGGAGTATGAAAGGTATGAATCATTGATTTTATTTCAACATTGGGTTTAGTTAAGAAGTTCGCGGAGCTTTTCGTTTAATGAGAGTATTGTCGCCTGTATAGTATTTAGACGATTAACATAATCCTTTTTACTGGCGAGGTATATAGTAGTTGCATAATATGATCTGTGATGGCAACTATTATTCACAATTTAGCAATGTAAGAACGTATCAAGTGTAATTTTATGTAACTCCAAACTAAACACACACACACATACACACAGAGCCACAGACACTCACGCACACGTTAACACACAGACACGTGCATACAAAAAAGGAACTGTATGATATTAAATATTGTTAAAGATTGCGCTTCGATTATGAAGATGCAGGTGTAATCGGAGGAACCCTTTTTTTAAGCGAGCACAATCTATTAACAGGAAATATCATTGTACAATCAAAATTCGATCATATTACATGTATTTTTCACTCATGCGGTTATTGTTGATTAGAGCGATCTAATTTTCTTTGTTACGATGATGATCATGGCACATCGATAAATGCAATTAATTGTAAAATGAATTTTAAACGCGGATTTCGACGATGATTCGCACGTCGTCGGTGTAGGAACTAAACCGGTATATTCTGAATTACAATGTTACAAATAATTGTAATACAAAATATACTTTAAAGCAATGGCGATCGTTCATTCCCGTTGGATCTCGTCATTTTTAATGAAAATAATTAAGGCGACGGAAGTGGTAGAAGCGTTAATGAGTTTGGAAAGTATTTCTTCGTTAGGCGGTATAGTAACGAAAGACTCTGTGAAAAATTTTAATCTTACTTGATAGGCATCGTTCGCGACATATTCAATTATGTCATATATCTATCGTTCATACATACCACCATTGATAACTGATCGAAGTGGACACGTACATCCTTATCATTATAACTCGTCACACGTGGAGATTTCTTGTACGAACACTGCACTTGAAAAAAAAAATATATAATTTAAATGATTCGATATCCTTCCTGTTGGTTTTTTCTCAAAATTCCACATCTTCACGAAACTCCTCGACCGATCCTCTCTGAAACAAAAGAATTCAATTTCAGCAGTGTCAATCAGTAAAAGTGTCATATTTGATACGAGGAATGAAAAAAATTTTGGGAGCTGGAAGGGCGTAATCGTGACGAATGGCATGGTGTGGTATCACGGTTAAAACCAGGCGGTCCGGGTACATCTGGTACCGGTCTACCAGAGCGGGCGAGCATTGAACCAGCGAGTACCACTCGAGAAAACAATAGCGAGCAACGCTCTTGTTCTCTCTCTCTCTCTCTTCTCTCTCTCTCTCCTTCTCTCTCTCTCTTTCTGGTCCTCTATCGTCACCCTGAAATCTGGAACCCATGTTATAGAATCGTTTCATCGGATCAGAGATGCTCGATCTCTTTAGTCAGTCAAACTTTACGAATCGATGTAATCTTAGCTTACATGCCGATATTAAAGATAATGCACATACATGCTCGTGTACCAATGCGAGGTAAAAACTTCTGTTTCATCTTTTTATCGATAAATATTTCCTTTCAAATCAATGCCAATATACGTGCCTAATGTACAACGCGTAGTGCCCGGTAATAATTCTGGGAAACAATTTTTACGATGTTCGCAAATTGGAGGACTCGTGATAAACATCGTAATAGACGGAGTATTGTGTTCTGCACAGCCCATTTAATTTGCATTGCCCGCATAAAATTCTCCGATAGTTCGCCGATCTAAGCTGATACTTCCGATAGCCCGCATGGGTAAGTGTAAACAACCCTTTTTTTTTTTTGGTCCCAGCTTCTCGTATCGTTTCCTTGCTCGTCCAACGCATCCGTTCATCTATTCGACGTGGTCATGAATTCGTAAGTAGGTTTTGCTTGTAACAACATTGCGATAGATCGCTGAATCCTCCTTACCTTACCCTTCACGATACCACTATGAATTTAGTTGAAATTCTACGAATGTGGGCGTTCTCCTCTCTCTTATAATTTCTCTGCAGTATAAGCTATTCTTTTAATAAGATCCCCGGTTCCTTTTAACCTACAAAAGTTCTGTCTACCGACGTTCGACGGAACATCGTGTTCCTCTTTGAGGAATTTCGCGGAGGATGCATCTCGAGCGTGGTTATTGCGTCTGCACGCGATTATGGATGATCGAACCGCGTCGTGCGTGCCGCGCATACTCCTCCACTCCGAAGTGCTCCTTTCTGTGAAGCATGCGGCGTTATCTCGGCTTCCTTGTTGTCCCTTTGATGAAATAAAGCACTATCCGCGGCGAGATCTACCCCACGTTAGTAGTTGCGGTTCCCGGCCTCTCTCTTTCTCTCTCTGTATATGTACACACCGCATACTTTCTCCTTCTCTCTCTCTCTTTATTCTCGAGTTCTCTCGACGGTGCAGGACACAATGCGGCCCTTACATCTTCATCGAGTACGAGTCGTCGCTTGCGTGTAATGCGTTCACTCTGTGCTTTCCATACGGGTATACCAGCCCCGACCATTTCCTACTACCTCGACTCAGATTCGCTCGGACAGTACTCGTGTCGCTTTCCTTTCGGTGTCTTGCATCCCAAAGAAAAGCGGAAATTAATTTAAACCGGCCCACTGCGTTCCGAAACGCTTTATCGGTTCTCTGTTTCGGAACACGTGTGAATTTTGAAAATGTCGTTACTCGAATGGCACTGAAATAAAAAAAAAAAATACAAGAGGTTGGTACACCATAGAGTTAGAATATTCGCGAATAGTTGAAAATTCGATACCTCTCTCCGCGATACCAGAATTCGGTTTAACTCTACGAAATGTGTCGCTCCTTCCAAACCATTTTTCGCCCCGCTTCTCTCTCTCTCTCTCTCTTTTTTTTCTTTCTTCTTTTTTTTTTATATAACACCGGAGAAGTACGATTTTTTCACAAAATACCAAGCGTCGCTCTCTCGGCTAAAGCCGATGTAAAACGCGTTTGTGTCGGCGGACGCAGATTCCAATGCACTCGTGCGATCTATGCGGCTGAGAAAAAGAGAAAACGTAAAAACAACGACAAAAAAGGAAAGGGTAAAAGAGACAGAGAAAAAGGAGCCGGGCGAAAGCGAGAAAGAAAGAAGCGAAAACAGAGAAAGAAGAAACTTTGGTGCACGTAACTGGAGGCAGTCCGTTGGGTGGTTGAATCGTGGAGTGGAAGGCAGTGAGAGCCCTTGTACGCCCATGGAGAAGAAGGTCCAGGTGCGCCCTCACCTCACACGACTCTGCTCCACGGCACATCCGAGTTCTCTTCTCCCTTCCTTCTCTCTCCCTCTCTTCGGTCTTTTTCTTTTTTTTTCTTCTCTGTGCTTCTTCTCTCTATTCTTCCTCTTTTCTTTCCCCCGGTAGCCGGCGTTCTCTTACGCACTCCCGCCATGGTGTACGCCACGCATTGCTCTCCGGCAACGTAAAAACGCAGCAACCCGTGTTAATGTACGTGACATACGTTGGATGCTCTGTCAGTGTATACGTGCAAACGCGCGGGCATTTGTGTATATTCGTACATGGGTGCAGGCACCTAAAGGTAAAGAATAGGGACTGAAGTACCGGCGTGCAAAATGGATGGCGGATGTAAATGCCAAGTAGCCAAGTGTACGCCACTCTCTCTCTTTCCCGGTTCGTTTTTCTCCCTCATCTCGCTCGGTCTCGCGTGATTTGCCTTACCCTGTCCTTTTCTCGCCTGCACGTATCGTCTGCTTATATGTATATTTATATGTATATATATATGCATACCTATGTATATATTGCTCTCCTTCTCATTCCGTACCGACTATGCCGCCTGCATTTGATAAGTACGCATTGGCCGAGTGTCTACGGTCGCTTATGCCGCGCGAAACCACGCGGAAAGATCAAGCAGCTGCGGATAAATTTTTGTGCACGCTGTGGAAGCCCTCTGTCCGAAGAAACGGAAGTTAACCGAGCTCGAAGAGAATTTTAAAGATCGCGCATTAGCGCGCTATTCTCTTTCTTCCACGGGGCACGTGCTACGCGCGGATATATGTCGAAGTGCCATCTCTGATTTTACATAGGAAACTATTAGTCCTTTCAGGGATCTTGGGAAAGTAAATGCCACCATAGAGACGAGGTGTCATTGTGTAACGTTGTTCGATCGATGACGCGATATTTATCTCTAATTAAAGCCACTATCCGTGAGAAGCAGATTATCTCGGAAATGATCGACGACAAGAATTGTGAGAGGTAACGCGATCGTGCTCGGAGGAAACCGTGGGTGGTCGGTTTTCGTGGCGGGTCGCGGGAAGGTGAGCTCTTTGCTTGACGTACACCTCGTTACCGCGTCGGTGGAGACGGGCTCAGACACCGGGATGACGCAGCACCGGCTCCTGGTTACCTCTAGCCCATTGTTCTCCCCGCATTTCTTCTCAGCTCGTGCTCAAGTGCTCGATCGCTACCCTCCCTCGAAGCCCGGATCCCTCGGCGTGCTTTTAGCCCTGTGCCCGCGTACGTCCTTCGTGTCTAAACGGGATTGTAATTTTACTTGCTACGCGTCAATAAAAACATCCTATCGTTGTTTTCCCGAATACCAAATTCAGACATTTCGAATAATCTTTCACTTTTATTCCAACTCTTCGTGAAAGTAACGTAAAATTTATTCGAAAAAATTCTACGCCATTTTGATCGACGAAAAATCGAATGATACTAATTCGCGTATCACGCGTCGTAGAAAAAGGATTTGTTACGTGTTCTTCGATAATTACGATATTTTGTTCGTACACGTACATCCAACGAACGCCGAAGAAACGTTTTAGCATAAGATTCGGTAGTGGAGTGAGCAGTCGGATAGGAAAAAGGAGAAAGGTGACGAGATGCGACCCCCCGCGAGGTTTCCCGCGCGGGGCACCCGCCTGTCGATAATGTCCCGTACCAGTTACCGACAAGGGCTTCACCTGCATAGCGCTTCGATTCCGTGGTTGACCCCCCATGCGAAATGGGCCCCCTACTCGCGTCACGTCGACTCCTTGACTTCGGTTGTCCAGTCTCGCGGAAATAACGATACGTTCGTACGGAAAAAGGAGCGACAAATGCCACCGGTATGTCGTCACCCTGTCGTGGGGTGCAAACGTCGAGTAGAACCGAGCATGTTCGCCCCTGGTGGCCTCGCCGTGTGTGGGAACCTTCGATCTCGCGATTTTCCTTCGCCGTTCGAACATAACCTCTTGAGAGTTCACCGAATAGCCGATAGGCATATGCGTTTCTGTCGGGTACCGAAAGTGCGCGGGCTTAATTTTTACAAAAGCGCTGCCCGTGCACCCCGTGTGCTACCTTCTGCTCGATAAACAATATACCATCGTGTACGCGCCAACGGGCCGACGAGTGGCTTCCCGGTACAATGCCATCTTATGACATTTTCGAGTTCGACCGTTGTTGTCGAGTGCTTAAGTGCTCGTTATACACGCCGCGTCAAGCTTTTGTGTCGCAGCAACTGTTTTTTCGGGCGTCGGTTAAGTGTGTCCGGGGATCCGAGTCCGCGAGCCTTGTTCTCTGCACGCGAGAATCGAGAATTAATAACGGACCGAATAGACCCCGCGGCTTATCTGCGCTACGACTCTTATTGGCGAATATCGTACCGTCGCGACCAGGCTAATGTTTGCGCAATCAATAGTACAAATGCAGTAAACATTAAGCCAACTCTTCAATCAGTGACATACGCGGCAAAGGGAAATTCGTTGGACGAAAATTTCCAGCTTCCATCTAGCGGCGTTTTCGATATTTCTCGAAAGTTCCGTGTTAGTAAGTAATCTTATTACCGTGGTGTAACGTGATGATGACTATAACGAAAACGACGAATTTTCACTGGTAACTTTTTTCCCGACAGATAAGTTTAAGGGACCGAGAGAGAAAAGAGCGCGAAGAAGAAAGTCTCGGTCAGTAGGTAGAAAGTTGGCTGTCACGGAGAAACATTTTCCATCGTCTTCGAGCGATTTACTTCTGGAGGTCAAGCTCGCCCACGCAACCGGCTTCCCTTCAGGGGCGTATCCACGGGGCGTGTTCACGGCGCGGTAGGGTCGACCAGAGGCGGAGTTTCCCCACCGTTTTCAGCGCGCAATTTTTGCTCTCGGCCGGGAACGTACACGCATATTTCCTCGTGTATATACACGTAAGTCGCTGGCTTTTCGCTCGTGTGGGTATCACCGTGACGTCGCACGCTCGGACACGGGTCACAGACAGTAGACTTTGTCGGGTTTTCTTCGGCCGATCGCCGGCTAAACGATTTCTTATGCCGCGACATTGAACGTTGTCGAGAGTTTAAAAAAAACGCGCTTCATATCCTTCTCTTTTATTTTTTGTTCCTCCTTCTGATAGAGTGCGCTTCATTATTTGATTAGCTTACACGAAGAACAAATCTCGCGAGTGCATCGAGCTTCAACGACACTTTCATTCGGCTATCGTTCAGTGTTTTCATAATCTTTGTTTCTATAACGTGGAATTGCGAAGACTTTTTTTCGGTTTTATTCCTACCTTTCGGTTATTTCCAATCGATTATATTTACTGTGTACCCGATGTTTTTAGTTACTAGTCCGTCACTAGTTCTCTAATATTTTTAATAACGGTAGTATATATTCGTCTTTGAAACGATCCACCATTTTGATCGAATTTATACCCGCTGTCATAGCCGAACGATACTCTATCGGAGATTATTCCAAGTGGACCTTGTACAAGTATCTGTACGCTATGAATACACAGAAATACGTGCATTGCAAATACGCGACCAGATCCTTTTATTGTAAAAGCATTTAATAAAGCTTTCCAGACTGATATCAAAGAGGTATCAGAATGAAAAAAAGCACGTTTTGCAATTTCAACTTTACATTTTTACGATTGTTCCACGGTTTAGTTGTTATCTAGATGGGAAAGTTTATGCACAATACGAGATACTCTATCGGGTCTTACGAATCTTCCGGCTCGAGATCGGGATTTAATAACGCATCGAGGAAATATCTATTTCAGGTGGCGTGATCGGCTGCACATAGGTATATCTTACATACGGTGAACGAGGGAATATCGCAAATTCCCTGACGGCACGGATGGCAAAGGCATTCTGGCGTAGCAATTACCTGCAGGGCGAGGGAGTCAAGTAGCAATATCTGGACCCGTTATCCAGTTCGGTTATCCCGACTGGAATGCTTTGTGTCGCCGGCAATCTGCATTTCTACCTGTTTGAATGGAAGTCTATGAGATTCGCGGCATGATTTCAAATGAAATCGACTCTTTGTCCCCTGGCCGGAAATTTCCAATTCAATAACGCGCCCAGAGAAACGCTGCAGAAACGACTGATTGATACCTGGAATTGGATAGAACGCGAAAGGATGGAAAAGGTTTTACTCCCCATCGACCGCCATCGGAGAAACTCGAATGTCTTACATGTAACCAAGATTCGTTACTTTCAAATTGTTTCGTTAGGCTTATTAAGGTTATCGCTTAACCCTGGGTATTGTAAAGTTATAAATTATAACGTCACGAATCGATAATCAAGTCTTTGAAATGGAGTATGAACTTTATAAAACGAATGTCTGTTATATTTTAGCGACTGATGTATCGGTTCCTGTGAGTACTTGCCCACAGGAAATTTCTTCGTATAGGAGCCATGAATGGCGAATGCCAAGAACTTGCCCGACAACCCTTTGCAATGCATTAGAATTTCGCAGCTATCAAGAGAGGAAAACGACATTAGCATCGAGGCTAAAGACACCCTTGCCTCGCGTCTTAGATCGAAACAGCCCCATGTTTTCGTCGGCCCGGTATTCATGAACGGGGTTCCGACGTGGGGCATTCGACTTCCTCCTCCTTCATGAATTTACAATCGACGGAAGGAATCGTACAGGCAAAGCTTACGCGTGCCATTCTCTGGGAAATAGCATTAAACGCCCGGAAACTTAAATATCTGTTCTATAATTTCCTAAAGAGATGTTAGAGTATCGGTTAAGAATCTTGAAACATTTTTATTTGCATTCTCGAATCTCTCTTTGATAGACACCTAAATTGTTCTATCTCTACGAAGAGACGATGCTCGTAAATCGCGCTCTGATTTTTTCTTTTTATTTTTCGCTCCCGCAATAGTAATCGAAGATCACCGACAAATCCGCAAATCGTATCAAGCAATGGCAGCAAATCCGTGATCCGGCTAATAATAAAGGCGCTAGTGTCGAAGGCAGGGGAAAAAGAGAGAAATAACGAGAAAGATAGTAGCTGGAAGTTTAGTGGACGAGGGTAAACGGGATGAGGGAAAGCGGATGGAGGCTGCAGCCACGTGCTGCTGTCACTGGCACAGATTATATTATATAGGAATGGCAGCGAATAGGTGTAGATATAAGCGTCGAGCGGCAGTTAATAAATATGATAATGGCGGGCGAAGCGAGAGAAAGAGAGGGGTGTGTGGGGTGCGATATGGGATACCAGTGTATAAGAGTGACCACCAGAAGCAGAGGCCTGTCACCGTCAGGACCTCTCGTATGTCATGCGGCGCACGCACCCACACACATAAACTGGCGACACGCGCGCGATGACAGCATCGAGGTGGAACGCGTGCGACCACCTTTTTCTTTCATTTTTCTACCCTTTGCCGTGATGTAATTATTCACGCGATTTGAGTACGAATTTGGAATCACGTAATTCAGGTATACCCGCTTAACTTTAATGACGACTATTTCGTTCGAATACTAACTCTTTCCCTCGTAATTTCAACTTTTAAGGAATTATATCTATATTTTCATAATGCGCTCGACGAAGCTACGTATGTATTAACGTGTACGACGTTTTATAAAGCTACAGTAAGTGTTATATTTATATAGATCCTAATAAAAAGAATTCAAGCGAACATGTTACGCGATTGAGTTAACACGTGTATATTCTCTTTCGATTTAGACCTCTCAGAGGATCAAGAATCTACAATGCAGAGAATCATGCGATCTAGGAAAGACGTCGAAACGTAGCTCGCTGAGAAGGGTGGTCGTCGTCAGTAGCAGCGGTAATTCGCGAAATTTCATAATATCGTGACGAACTGTTGGAGCAAGAAAGAAAAGGGAGCAAAGAATACGGTCGCTTTCCCCTCGGCTTTCATTAATCTCACTTCCGCCACGGAAGTCGGAAACAGTTTTCTGCCGGGCAACCTTTCCCTTTTGACCCGGTAAATTGCGCGCGCGCGCAAACACGTTACGCCATGTACCTGTATTCGCTCTTCCAGGAGCAATTAGTCACGGTGCTCTTGATAAATCGCCGGAATCCTACCCCCGTGGGGTTAAGTCCCGGCTACAGACCCTCGGCAAATATCCAATAACAGCAGGCCGACTCCTGGTGGTGGCTTCTCCTCTCTACCTGTATGCCGGGCATTAACCTTCACCTATCGAGGAGATCAGCTTACCTTAATAATCGTAGCTACACCGTCGCATTCTAAGGGGGTTACGACGTTACGGGGCCAGGAACACGCGGCTCCGGCTCGCGCGAGGGTGTTTCCATGGCGCTATTCGCGAAGCTGGTTCGTTCCGCGCTATGAGAAACAGGCATGATGAAAAATCATCGGAGATGTAATGAAACATTCTTAGCCTCTTCTTCTCTTTCTCTTCGATAGCAGAAGTAGACGTTTATTCGTTGAATTTAATTGGCGCGTTGATTGGGTGTTCTTAATGGAGGGAGGGTAATTAATTAAACTCCTGGTAGATCGATGTCGAGGAAGATTATATTTTATTCATAAATTACCGTGACTCGCGATGGATGATGTTTACGACGCGTGGAAAATGATAAATGGTATATAGCCTTCTTGAAGATGAATTACAGCATGAAATATGTACATCACGTGAAATGTGTTTCTTTTTCTTTCAGATTTCCGGAAATTCTTAAAGTTTGATTTACTCGTGGTCTCTGCGCGAAATTATGAATTCCCGTTTGCACGAGAGCTGTTAAGAAATAGATTCAGCCATATAATACAATGGAAACAATCATCCCGACATTCTGATGACTCGCTGAATCTCGCCGATCAGCGCTTTCGGACTCGTGTCAATCCGCGTCCTATTCAGGTGCATTCAATCCTTTGTCCAAGCTCTCGGAGGTTAAGAAGAAAAGAGGAAGAGGAGAGGGAAAGACAGAGGAAAGATAGGATAGGTAGAATCGAGACACGTTTCAGCGTTCTCCGCACGGCATGCTTGTTCCTTTGAATAAGTATCGTTTTATTAATATCTCTGTCGTTATTTACAAAACTTTGTAATAATCTCTAATTTTCTTCACCGTCACACGCTACTCGCTATTCGTCAATCATTATACTTTTACGCTTTTGTGTATCTGTGTACGTATGTACCGTGTAATCAGAGTGTACATATATATCTGTGTGTGTATGTGTTATATTAATGTCGATAATGCTCGAGTTCGCTAAATCGTTTACAGTAGAACGTGAACGTCCCCCACGGCGTCGTCGTCGAAATTCACCGCTTTTCAAACTTCGGGACCAACTTCCACCGCTTCTTTCATCCTTCTTTCTTGCGCCGTCTTTGTCGCGTGTGCGCCTAAACACCAGCATACCACACATTATATTTACACCATCGGATTCACACCTGTGACCTCGTTATCACAGCGCACACGCCACCTTTTTTTCCTTCTCTCGCTCTCTTTCTCTCTCTCTCTCTCTCTCTCCCTCCCTCTCTCACCCCTTCCTTCTTTTTCACATCCAGCAGGTTTTTGTTTTCGTCTTCGTCCTCGTAGTCATCGTTGTCGACCGTGGAAAATCGATTCTCTCTTCTACGCGAGCGAACCGCGTCACAATTTCGCGACGGATGCGAGAAATACGTCGTAATATACATTTCTAACTATGTACACGCGTGTCCCCGGCTCGACGTGTCCGCCTGAAACACATTCGCGACACGGTTTCACCGTTTCCATACGAAGAGAAAGAAAGGAAACGTTGGATCCGAGTCGTTCAATTGAACAAACCACCAGCCTGCCGGTCGATTAATCCGTTTCGACTGTTTCGACTCTAATGTAAGTCATGCTCGCGTTCTTTCATCTCTCCAGCTTTTCGAGCCTGCCACCCCGGGATCGTGAAAGTTGAAAGAACACTATTTCACTTTCACGCGATTCGTGGATGAATCTCCGACTGGCAGCCGATTGGTTGGTCTTTTACCGCTGATCCTTTTCACCACGAATAGATTCTGCTTCTTTGAATTGCTGGGTTATAGAATCTTGGAAATCGTGGCTATATGTGAGAGAAAATCGTGGGTGTATTCACATAAAGAATTGTAAGAGAATAAGTTTATAGTTTGCTGTTACATTCAGATCATAAGTGTTTGCTCTTTGTAGTCGTTTTCTGGGTATGAATTGTTGCTTCTTCTGCAATTAGGGTGTTCGATGAATTAAGGTATCTGAGAAGTTCTAAGGGACATTTGGACTCTGAAAGTAACAAACTCGAGGGTCCTTCGAAGTTGCTTCATATTTGTATCTTTTGATTTTTATGTTTGTTAAGATTTTATATTTTATTTGAACTGTTTCAGGCGAAGGTCTCTTAATTTTCAACCTGCCACTGCTTAGAGCGAAACGAATATCAGATAATGTAGGTAAATTTATAAATAATTTCGTATCGATTAATAAACAATTGCTAACGAATTTTGTTTCCCTTTGTTGCTTTCAGGTCCCGGTGTTGCATATCCCAAATGGATTGTTTCGTCGCGCTTAAGTTTTCACAATTGTTGGTATAATAAATTTATTCTAGACTCACTTTCAATTAAATGTCTCAGCACTGTAATTTGTTATGACTGACACCGAATTCGTTAAAAATGGCCTGATATATCGGCGGCCTTTAAATCACCGTGTTAAGCGGACTTTGTTAGCTGTGAGTATTAGTATGATTAGTTGGTTCTTTTTTTTGTTTTATCCTAATCATGTATCGAGGCTAACGTAAAACGACTTAAATTACTACATTTCTACTATTTCTTGTTTTCTTTTTCTTTTTTTTACTTTATTTTCACGGCGAGTTCTCTAACGGCCTATGTTTTTTTTTTTTCTTTTTTTCACGTTGAAAAGTCTATAAATCTATTTGGATATATTTAAAATAAAATAATTTTCTCTTTGGTCCACTGGAATAAAAGAACCGAAATAATGGAAAATAGCAAAGTTAGCCTTCGACCGTTCGCAACCAGTCCGCTTGGAGAGATTTCCTATTCAATAGAAATCCGAACCCTCCTCGATAGTACGTGTTATGGTAGTGCAACAGTGTCGCAAGAGTGCGTCTCCGATGACACACGCAATGCATACGATCGGTGTACGGTTTCTCGCAATTGGAATCGACGCGTTTCGAGTGCACTGGCCAGATTACCGACGCACCTGCAATCTGTTCCGTCGTTTTGTTGCACCTTCACCGATACCGGCTCGTTGATTGCAGGTGAAATGAAATTTGTTGCCGTATTAAATCAATTACTCTCCTCTATCCGTCCAAGCAACTCCAGGTTGAATCAGTATTCTTAATTTAGAAGAAAATCTTGTTAAGGATGTTAGCCTTCGTTAGTCGGAATTCAGTTTATATTTAAATCAGAAATTCTTTGCTTAAAATTATACATTTACATGAATTGGCGAGTACGGTGCAAGCTTCCTTTTTACTGATAAGAATTTTATTGCTTGAAAGAATCTTGAAGTTAAATTCAGGGAAGCACTTTCATCCTTAACATCAAATTAAGACTCTGATTACTCCGAGTCTTTGTCTTATGCGAGATACTTCAGACAAGAAGTAGATGATTGGGTAGTAGCCTACTGCTACAGTAGGTAATCTACAACATTCTTCTAGCGGAACTCTTTATCAGGATTTGTTTCACGATAAACGAATATTAATCGTACGCGCGATAATGTTTTTCCATGGTTCACACTCGTTTCCGTTTGGGTATTAAATTTCTCTTACAAGGTAGAATCAGATTGAATATCCCTTGAAAGTTAGGCGTCTCTAACTTTGGAAGAACTTTATGTTTTCATTAAACAGATCTTCAAACTTAGCAGGGAACAGAATTTAATTGCTATGTTAATTGTCGAAATGCGCGATAAAATTGATGTAAGTACTTTCTATCTTAAAAAATGATCCGTATTCTCGAATTTTTCAGATCCATCGAAACCCAACTCTGTCAAGACTTCCATCGCTCTAAACGTTCAACCAATACTCAAAGCGATTCGCACCTTCGAATAACTTCATTGGAACCTTACAAGAGAAGGAGTTCCACGTTGATCACTGACTTCAAGTAACCATCCTGCGGTCTACGCAGAATCTGTTCTGAATGTTTTTCAAGAAACTAGTCCACCTTTGTCATTAGACAATACTACCACACGTGTCTGCGTCTCCCAACGAGCAAAAGTTTCGTCGTTTAACCAATTTCACCGAGTCTCTCTCTCTCTCTTTCTCTCTTCCTCCTGCGATGGTTATTAGTCACCAAGGAAAGACAGTCTCCTCTAGATCAGTCTCGTCATTCAATTCCAAAGATTCAGCCCAGGTGAGCTGTTCTGGAAACGTCTCACAGAGATCGGAGTACGCGACACAAGACTCTTTCTAGGGGCTGTCATCTGTGGGGTACCAGGCAGGTGGACCTGCGACGGAGGGATTAGCCCCCGCCGCGGATGGCATGTACTACCAAGCCCGACCTTGGAATGGTAGGTACGCGCCGCATTGCGGTTGCTGTTGCTGCTGCATGCTCTGCTGGGCACCAGTCCTCGAGTACGAGCAATGCTGATGACCCTGGCTGGACGTTATCACGTGGTTACCGACCACCGAGTGATGAGATACCGAGGAGGCCGCTGGATGGGAGCCGTGAGGGCTCGATGCCGCGGTCATGAGAGGGGCTGGACTCGCCAAGGCCGCGCTTGGTCCGGCACGGTTGCCCTCGTTTCCGCCTCCACCGCCGCTTCCGCATGGCTTCCCGTCCTTCACCAGGACTGGTACAGCCACTCGTCGCGGCGAACTGGCACTCTGTAACAGAGAACAGAACGATTCTTTGGGTTAAAATTTCCGAATCTCAATGGTAGGTCTTGGTCCCGGTATCTGAAAATCACATTTATGGGGACTGGAACGCACAGAGTGATTCACGAGGAGATGAAGTAATCGTTAGAACGAATATTTTCGTTTCTATGATAAAAGTGTTAGTTTTGCCAACTACCTACATCTCGTATGACAGAGAACGTGTCGGTTATTAGCATATATCTTGAGTTATTTTTACAGAATCGATTTCTTATTCGCATGAAGATATGGAGAAAGACCCGAACTTCCAATCTCTGACATCATTATTCATCCAAGAGAAACGACAGTCTAGTCTACCCGATCCGCCGATGTGTAAACTCAATCCACACGTAGGTGCACAGGCTGCGTACGACGAACTGTGGAGAAGACATGGAACGACGTCGTGGCTCGGCTTCTGTGTTCCAAGTAAACACGTGGGCTCGGTAGGCACAGGTACTTAACCCGCGCGATACCTCGTGATCAGCATTTGAGCGTACTCGTACTCTAGCAGCCGGAGACTCTCTCTCTCATTACGAATAAACAGTACCAGCTACCGTGGACCACAGGGTTCCAGCCGAGGCTCTGTCGAGCCGCGTCAACATCGAGAACTGTTGTCCCACGTCTCCCCGCGTTTCTGTCCGGGGGGATTCAATACGACGAACGGGACCCCACGGCATGCCAAACAGAAGCCGAAGCAAGCCGGCCGAGTACCTGCCGGGACGACCACTCAGCTGTATCAACATTCGGTACACGACATTCCTCTTCGATCTCCACGCCAGCGACGCTTTAATAATATGATCGCGACCGCTCAGAAATAACGCCTATTTCGGCTGATGAACTCAAGCTGGCTGGATCACTTTTCCGACGATCAGTCGGATAACCGAAGATACCAATGTCCGTCCGTTCTTGGTTACTAAAATTCTCCGTTACCGTAGATAGACCTTGGTCCTTACTGGGATCTGATATCGAGGGTTATCATGACACCTTGCGTTTTGTTTTCTTTCTCTGAAAAGATCACTTGGCACTTGGCAAAACAAATTCCTGCACTGCTTCGAACTCGAGTATACGCGTCATAGGAGACACGACGCTTAGATGAACACTTAGATGGGAATTGAGAAACGAGCTGATATTCTGCGAGTAAGGTACTGCGAGATCATTTTCCAGCTGCTTTGTATATCCGCTTAATTTCCTATCGACTACGAATCATTCTTTTCTCCGTTCTAGCATGATTTTCTTCGGGGTACATCCACCGAATGTCTGGAAAATAAATTCTTCTGCGACCATACTGATTCGGTGACCGAGTCTACACATGAAAGGAAACAATGGGGGTGGAGTGTGTAACAACGATTCGATTCGAGTGGCCGACACGAACTTACGTGCACGTTGCTGGCCGCGAACATAAGTGTAGGCATGCCGTGCACTTCACGCTGACAAAGTGACGATTACGCTAAACGCATGACGGTCGGCGCGCGCGTCACGCGTCACGCCACTTTAGCCACTTCAACACGCGTTAAGCGATTTCCGGCGAAAATGGCCGTGCTTAGGAACGGAGTAGTACGTGTTTATGAGCGGCGACCACTGCGCCACGCATAATGAGCCTCAATGTTGCCGTGATCGCGCGGCCGCGATTGGATTCTCGGGAAGCATATTACGCGCCGATTTCCCTCTCCCCCTTCGAGGAACATCGTCCCCTTTTAGCTGTATATATACATATATTTCTTTCACGGAAGCAATCGTTGTCACCGGTTGCTTTTTAGGTTAAGGACTCGGCCGAGATTCTATTTTTTATTTCTATTTTTAGGCCAATGAGTAGCGTTATAGATTCGCTCCTGCACGTCCGACGATTTTCCCATTTAAATGTTCATCGTAACTTGGAAGTTCAATCTGTCGTAGAAAATCGAATAAAGGCGATATATTTTTCGTATGTATCGAAGAGGAAATTAATCCGAAGGAGGCGAAAAAGTGCAAGGCGGCCAGCAAAGAATTTCCTCCGCCGACGATCGTGTTTTTAAAAAGGTACCCTTTACGGAACGTTTAATTCCTTTAATATATCACGAGAACGAGGAACGAGGGCAGGGATATTTGCAAAATAAATTGTACTTGAAACGTCTACGCGGTCGCGGCCGATGTTCATTCCGTGTACAGCCGCATCGAATATCTAAATGTGCCGCGCGCGCGCCAGTGACTTCCACGCGAATGCATCTCTCGTGGAAAAACACTCGTCATCGTCGGAACTGATATAATTAACTAAAAGCTGGGCTCTACCAGTGCCACAGCTTTTCCCCTCTCTCGTTCCTCCACCACTCCCACCACCATCAAGCCGTCCAGCCCGACGGTCGTCTACGTCTCGTTCTTTACAGAAGCCTCGGTCGAACAAAGAACCACGAGAAGAGATATTAAAAGATTTCTGCCGGGACCTCTCGTTTCCGCGACGAATGGAATTCAATGGGTTCCGTAAACGAGGAAGTGGTTTTTAAATCTAATAACCGATGTTTTACCACGAGTGTAATTACATTAGGCGGTCTCTCGATACCCGCCAAACAGCTTTCGTGCCCTCTCCCTCCTAGAAAAGCGTGAAAATCAGGCCACGGATCTTTTCTCGCGCGATTCCCGTATTTCTCCAGACGTATAGGAAAATTTGCTTTTCTTTTTTGCTCGCAAACTATTACCCGGGATTAATAATTATCGGTTTATCGCTAAATTCGATAGAACTTTTTAAACCTCTTCGTTTTAACTTTGCTTCGATACGATACGAATGTGTCGTAAATTCGTGTACCTCGTTATGTCGAGAAAAGTGTAACCGATATAGGGATAAATAATTAAGTAGTTTCTTTTCGTTCTTTTCGTATCTCGTATCTCGAAATTTCTCTTTGATAAGTATTTTAACGGAAATTATTTTAACAGAGCAAAGATCGATTGCAGAGCGACTTCGTTATTTTCGTCCAATTTTGTATTTCCGCGCTCTAGACATAAAGATATCGCAGACATTCAGCTTAATCTCGATTGCAACTCGAAGTTACAATCCGTGGGTCGAAAGATCGACGACTCGCGTCTCGAGGGGAGGGTTAATCGATATCAATAGTAGTAGTATTGGTAACCCCGATTCGCGTCCAGGTGTTGTGCATGACTGTACTCACGGCAAGATGGCGACCGGTCCTCGAGCACCCGTTTCCGCGCTCCCCTGCAGGATACCACTCCACCCCTCTCCTGTCGTTCTCTCTTTCTCCTTCTCACCCGCTCTCCCTGTCCGTCTTTTTCTTTCTCTTTCCTTTTCTCGTGTTCGCTCGCTCGCGCTGCCACTTGAAATTTTTTTACCGCCGCGAGGGGAGGAAATGGAATAAAACGAAAGAAAGGGAAAAAAAGGGAAAAAAATCGGAGCTCTGCCTGCCAACCCGTCGTCGACGTCGACGACGACGTTGGCGTCGAAGCTGCTACCTCTCCGTCGCATGGTGTTTTAAACCCGGGAAACGATTAATTTTATTAGCTGTTAACGATTTTGCAATATACCAAAATGATTTCCCGCGAAATTCTTAACAACTCGAGAATTACAGATTTCTATATTTCCCGTAAGAATGTAGCATTGAATTAATTTCATCGTGGCAGCTGTTAATTTGAGAGAGATACCGTCATTTCGAAAGTAACAGCGATAAGAAGATACCGGGAAATAATTTCGGCTATATATTCGAAAGATTTTGACAAATCTATCTATAGAGTGAAACCTCGTTGCGTAAAATGCTAATAATACCGCATTGCCACACCCGATGCGTGTGTTTCTATTTCGCGTTGCAATACACGCGCGATCCCGACCATGTAATTACGCATACCATCGAGAAAATCGTGATAATGGAACGAAAATGCCGTGTGGAGGACAGGGGGGGGGGGTACGGTAAACAAGTCGGTGAATTGAAATCGAGACTATGGTAGACAACCATGGAGAAAGAGAGAAAGAAATAGTAAGTTGCCGCCCGATAGAAGGAGAAAAAGAAGCGAAAAGAGAGATAGCGAATAAGAAGAGATGAATGGAAGCAGCATCTACGGGGGCCACGAAAAACTAACGAGTAAATTATGGGGCGGCTGCTCGTCCTGGCGTGGACGAATCGAGGGGTAAGGACGGTTTACAGATCGGGCCACTGGATAACTTTCAGCACCATTAATGTTCTATGGGTGTTTACGAGCCGCCGCTTGGCGGCGACAATGTCGACCCTACTTAGAAACAAGATTGATCGCGATCTAAATAACTACTTGTTACATGCTTAAAGTTCGATGTTTCAGATCGATATAGATTCAGACTCGTGGTAGAAGATGACAGTAAGCAGAAAGAACGTGTATCGCGGTTTGAATAAAAGTTTGAAAGATAAATCTATCGAGACGAGAGCGGTGGTGTTACGCGAAGATGAGGTTAAACAAAGCGCTGGGCTAGGAAGTTTGTTTAATCCGACGTAGAACAAGTGTCCGTCGTTTACATTGAATATCGTGCGTGTACAACAATGGATGGAAACACGGAGAATGACTTTGATCCCGTCACCTGCGAAAGTGGTTTTACACGAAAATCGCGCGACGTGTGCGCACGTATCCATCGAAATTCGATGAAACGGTGAAGTCGATGCTGGCCGAAAAACGCGCTATAAAAATCCGCTTACGTCGAAACGCCATTCCACGTCGAGTGTCGCTCGCATCGGTACGTATCCTTTGCAAAAATATTTTCAGCGCGAGCAAAACACGGCAGCGTAGAGAAAAAGGGAAAAAGTGAGCGATAACGAAGTGGCTGGATAGAAACGATTCGAAAACATTTCCGAGAAGCGTGTTGCGCGTTTCGTGGTCGTGCAAGAAATCCATTTCGAAGCGCAAGAAACTGACGGAGAGCAAATAATCGCCGGCATGTTGACACGAAAATGATTTTCAGCGTCGTTGAAAAGACACGGCACGCCGATTCCCGCTAACTCGAATCGAACGATTTGCCACTAATGCATGCCAGGACATCCGTGATCTCGCATACTCGTCCCCGACAGTAATATATTCACCGTGACGGATCTGTGTGTATCGGCACGATCGCCGTCTTCTGACGTCTCTTTTGAATGTTATTCTTGAAAAGAAGAGAGGGAGCTCGGCTGGAGGAGCGATTCGTATTCGTCAGTGCGTGCGACGAGATCGAGACAGGGCACGTTTCGAACTTGCAATTACGATATCTCGGGAATCTGGCGCGTCATTATTAGAGCCGATAAAAAAGGGGGAGAGAGAGAAAGAAAGGGGTATAGGAGAAGAAAAAGGGCTTGTTTGACGGGTTTCTATGGGTGCGAAATAATATCGTGGTATTCGTACGCTTTTCAAATCCTCGACCGCGACGCCATCTTTGCAAATTGTAGGTAAAAGTTGATGAATTGGAATTATGTTTTTCATATGATTCGTATAAATCGCGTGCGCGTTATTATTCGTCGCGTGGGCGGATTTTATAACTAATGATCGCGATTTTGAATAACTCTCCTCTTTCAAACCAATAATTTTCAAATTACACGTATTCTAGCTGCTATGGAATGATATTTTAATTTACTATATTTTTTTTCTTTTCCGTTCTGTCAGCGCTGCTGGTCAATGGATCGTGAGCTCGGCGAAATTCCGAACGGAATACTGTCGCTCGTTAGAAGATGAAAAAGATTTAAAAATGTAACAAGATATACAAGGAAAAAAGACGAAGAAAGGAAATAAAAAATGCGGGTAAAAAGAAATGATACGGCAACAGCCAGTCGGGGAAACATCGTGGTAATTACATGTTTAACACAGACGATTTTACGTTCCACGGAGGTCGGTATCCCTGCAAAAATTTCGGCTGGAATAACGAAATGAATGCAGAATCGCTTCGAGCCGGTCGAGTGGGCCACTCGAAACGAAATACGATGTGGATGCGAGGATCCGCGCCGCGTCCGGAATATTTTTCATTTAAAAGCATTTCATTTCGAAACGCTCGATATTTTGTCGTGTGTCTCGCCGTTTCGAAATCCCTCGGGAAATCCGATCTATCGAGGACGCGTATTATCATCACACGAGAGACGGTCGAACGACAGAATTTAATTTAATCCTTGCCTCTTTCTCTCTCTGACTTCCTCTTTTTTTTCACTCGATACTTTTCTATGTTTTTCTTGGACGTTACATTTTTTTTTTTTTTTTTTTTTTTTTCGTGCGGCTTGTTCAATGTATTTATATTAACTTTTTATGTTTCTCTTTTGAACAGGTAGTTACCTGATTTTGTGCATTCTGTTCGGCCATCGCCTTCTCCTTCGCTAGCTTCTTGCGCTTGTATCGGTGATTTTGAAACCATATTTTCACCTGTAATGTGAAAAAGGAATTTTTTCCATTAGTGGGGGACTTTACTGGTAGAAACTACAAAAAAAGGAGAGACAGTAAAGTGCCCGTGACAGAATGATTTATCGAAATTGAAAAATAAAGCCTATACTATATTGACTACTTTTTACAAATGTTTCAAAGTATTAATCTTAGAAAGAATTCGAGAGGAAATAGAGTCCGGATTGGGTTACCGAATGCTCCAAGTTCAACATTCCTTCTTTCCCTCTCTTCAAAAACCTGGGACACATTTTTGATGTGCGAACTGTCGTCAGGTAGGAACTTAAATATTTTTACAAAGGGGGCGAGCGCAAGCCTTTTGTTGCGTATGTACGTTTTAAGTAACCTGGAACTATTCGTGGCCCCCTTAAATCCATAATCCACAGTTATTATAAGTCTGTTATTCCTTCGAGAGGGATTTAACGCCTCGTTCACTTCGCCAGATATTTATAAAAACGATTTTTCTACCGATTCCTCTTTCGTAAAACTTTTATTATTTTGCATTACCCTTATTTTCGTTAATAAAAAAGAACGCTATGCAACTAATACAAAAATATCCATGTACGTACATTAAGAATAAAAAGTAAAAACCGATCTTCTCTCTCCTGAAAAAATCCATCAATTTTAATCCCACTTTATCTCGTAATTCCAGAACAACCAAGCGGATCCTAGAACTCCAGGTTTTTCGCAAGCAGATCGTCAAAAACGGAAGCTCTACAGCTCTACCGGTTGATTTCCTTCTTACACGATGTCAAAAGGAAAACGCGGCAGTTTTGTGAAGTTCCTGGCCGAGGAGCAATCGTGCCCCGCTTGAAACCGCTTTTACGGCAATTGAACGCGATTAGGGAAGCCAGCCGTGCGGACGGGATCGAAATCGGCATCTGCTTATGACAGCGGCGCGTTATAATCCGTATTGTGCATTATGCCGCGTTTACAGGGGCGCGTCCCGATCATCGTGGCATTGTCGTCGAGCCGCGAAAACAATGCTCTCCGTTTCTGTCGGCCGATTTAATCCTTAACGCGAGTTTGCTAGGATAACGGCGCCAGCGTTAAGCTGCTCGCCACGCTTAGAGCGTCGTAGAAACGCAGCAACTATATATCTAATAAAAATCTTACGGTGATCACTTAGGATTTCTAGCGATTAATTTTAAATTCGCAAAAAGTACACCGATAGATTAATAAAACTGAAAATTTGACGAATAGATTAATCGTATAGAAAGATTTATTAGCCGATACTTTTATTTATCGGTAGTTATATGTTAAGAGAGAAATTAGATTCAACGATTAGAATCGTGGTAGGTTTCACTGGGTGGGTCAGTAGCTCGATAAACCACAGGGCCACCAAGCTAGCGGATTGCTTCTTGAAATATATTAGAAATTAAACAAGCCAAGAGACCAACGAATTAATTCGTCGGTACATTGATAGATTAGCGAGCTATTACACCGACAAGAGCAAGTTACTAGATGAACAAATTACTATATTGGGTAGATTAGTAAATCACCGTACAGGAAGAGCAATTTATTAACCGAGTAGATCGTACATCACTGCTTTTTCCTAAAAGTAAGATTCTACAACGCATAAGAATTAGGTTGACTGAATGAAGTTCGACTGAATTGAGGGGGGTAAGGAAGAAGCAGATTGAACGATTTTAAAAAGAGGACAAAGGGGCAAATTAGAGGCATGTGTGAAAGGTACGCCTAAGCTCGATTTTTATCGCAAGAATCAAAGGCGCGTCCGACCTATATGTTGCCTTGCCTGTAACCTCCTACTCGAGTGCCTGTAACCCGCTGCAATCCCCCTGTGTAGCCCCGTGTAACCCCCATTGTCGGAGTTATGCGCGCCGTAGAATGCAACGAAAGCACTTTAAGGGGCCCCGTGCAGTAGACCGTGTCTCGAGAGCCTGCCACCGTCTGTCTAATTCTTTGAATATTAGCGGGATCGGCCACCCTCGAAAATTCTTGCTCCCCCTTCGGGGCAGACCTCATCCGCCGCCTCATGTGTGCTCCACGAATACCGATCGTTTTATGGCGAACACGATTTTGCAATTGCCCTTCTGGGAAGTGATTACCCATTACGATATTTCCAAGAATGCCTTACCTACTGCGACAGCGATCTACGTTACAATTTATTATCTTTTCGAAATTGCTCTTTGAATTGAGCGCTACGATGAACGAATAATCCCTGTGAGTATACATCTTGCTAATTTCCTCGGTAGTATTCTCGTAGATAGCTGTTTTATCGTTTACTATTCTAATTCTAATCCATTTTTAATAGTCGACAAGAATTGGAAGAAAATGTCGAAGACCATACGTTATAGAAACCGGCGATTAAGAACCTTGGACGCCATTTACTCCTCACGGATACGTTTGGTTACGCAAGTATTTTATCACACGTTGCAATGTCGAAATATTCAACTCGACACATGGACTCCGATTAATTCAGCTCATTTTCAAGATCAAGTGTTGCACACATAAATCACTCATAATCGTGGGAGGTGACGACTACTCGAAAACAAGGGAAAGAAAGAGGAGGAGTGAAGGTTGCGAAGAAAAGGGCTTTGAATCCCGCGCTGGTGAGCCCTTCCGCGCGACTTTCGCGTATGTTTTGTGGTGCGACTGATGCGTAGGGCGGAGAGACCTTATCTAAAAGCCACGAAGAGGTACTAGACGGGGGAAGTACTCTCTCGCCGCTCCCGTTCGTTAATTCCTTTTCCACCGATAATCCACTCGTCGAAGCCGGTGGAGTTTCGGGCGTGCGGCGACTTCGAGAGGTCTACAAACAGCCTTGCTTGCCTCAACGCGTTCTTGCATTCTCCACTTTCGCGTGTCACCCGCTCGTTTCGCCGTCCTTTTTGTCCTGAGTCTTCTTGCCCTCGCAAGCTGGACGATGTGGCTAGAGAAGCATGAACACTTGGTTGCTATTTTCGTATTTCTTCTCGGCTTTTTGCTGCCACTTTTCACCGGGCCTTTCGCGTCTTTAGATTCTATTTGCTTGAAAATCACTGAGATTTTCGTACAAATTTAGAATAGTATCCAACGATTAGCGTTATACAATATAGTAAGAGAGAAAAAGGAAGATATTCGCGTAATTTTTAGTTTACGGAGAAAACGGTATAATTTTCAGTCGGCGAGTAATTTGCAACGAGCACGTATCGATATCTGAATAGTATTCCAGTTGGGAGTGTGCAGACAGCGGCGGCGAAAGATTCGACGAGATGAAGACGGGATGAACTGTCGGAGAGAATTGTTATTTCAAGGGAACGGTCTGTCCGTCAGTTCGTTTGTCCGTCGCTCCCGCAGCGACGCGGTGTGTAAACAGAGAAAGTTGAACGAGATAGGGATATAACTGGTGTGTACTTGCAGACCGTAGAGGAAAGAAATTCGTGGCGAATACCGATTCTCGACAATGAGAACAACTTTCACGTCTATATAGAAACTGAACTTATGAATAACTGGACGATTTCAATATTTCTTTTCGCTTGTTCGTAAGTTTTGCTTTCAAGAACGCCGCAAAATTTATTATTAACGTAACTATTAATGACACAACGGTTTAAAATTTTGCAATATTTCTTTCTTTTTTTTTCTATATGTATGACCGTTATGTATAAATCATTTTTCAGATGATCGTTAAACGCGAAAAATATACGAAATGACCTGGCCGCATGAAATACTAGAAAGGAGTCGAGAAATAGCTTATCTTCGACGGGTACGCCGAAGCTCGTGCAAAAAGGCAGCAGGGCCCGCAGGGGTCCGTCCGAAGTTTACTCAACACCGAGAAAGGGGGAGCTTAGCTTTAACTTCCGATTAACTCGTGGTTAACTCTCGTTCAGCCAGGTAAATGAAACGCCTCCCGTAACCGTTCGAGCGGATCTACGAGCGCCCTGCGCTTTTCTTCTCTTCCGTGTACATCGTAAAAGTCCACCGACAAAGACCTGTCGACACGTTCCTCCGAGCTAATTGACGGAAACGAGTTTTTTCACGGCTGATTTACGACCGGCCTAATATTGACTCTAGAATCAGCGTTTTCGGAGCAGCAGTCTAAATAAGAAGCTCCCTTTTGTATTCGACAGTTCGCATGCTAGTTATCCTCTGAAGCTTCAGACGGACTGAGACGAATCTGGTTCTTTTTCTACCATGAGCACAGACATGGAAGCTTCGCTACGTTTCGTCTAGACGGTATGTTTCATTGGAAGTCTCCGATCTCTGATCGACGATTATCCACCTGGACACACGACTCTGCCTCTGCACAGGACATTCATCCCTTTGACATTAATTAGTGTATCGAATAGCGATAAATCCAGGGAGCAGTTCATCAAAGCGCGCCAGAGGACACGCGACATTTGGGAGGAACATCGAGTACCTGTTTGGCTTATGCTCGACAGAGGCCAGAGTTCGTACATCCGTTCGAGCAGGGAGTATGTGGTTAAAGTGGACGATTGATCAAGTTAGCGTAACGTCATTACGTCGCGTACATTGAGGGTTCACGCAAAATCACCACCACCATCGTAAGCAACAGAGTATTGGACGTCACCACCCTCCGTTGGCTCGCCAACTGTTTCCTCGGGCAATTTCATCCGACACCAACTTTCGCCGGATTATCCGGTGGAAACCCCATGCAGCCTCGGGATACCGGATAGTTCGCAGGGCTCGTTTTGATGTTGCTCGAAAGAAAGACGCGTGTAATTGACGAGAATTGCCACTCGAGGTGTTCCGAACCGTTTCTGAACGCATCCGCCCGCCTCGGGCTGCATGGGTGATTTCCTTGTAACGTATTGTTGTTGGGAGTGCACGGAGGATGTTGGTATTCTTTTCTTTCTCGGTATAATTAAGCCGATGCGACACAGTGTCTCTTAATTCTTTGCTTTAGTTTATTTAAAAGGAACTTTGTATTATAAAGATTAACTAAAAGAAGAAACGTTATTTCCTTCTTTGTAAAGAGCGGCTGAAATACAAGTGGTAAGAAAGAAATTACGTCAGAATCCCCAGGAATAGATAAGAAACGTCTTACTAATTCAACAATTACAATTTTTTTTACAGGAGTGGTTGACAGCAAAGAAAAAATCGTAGAAAAAACGGATTACATTTGCGAGGCTCGACTTGGATCGCAAATGTGTTTCTACGCGCAAAGTGCAAGGAACCGCAACGATGAGCTTGCGAATACCAGGATCAAGCAACGTCAAATTATGATTAGGGCTGTTAATTGTCCCGTGTTGACCCTTCTGAGTGGTGGCCCGTGGGCAAACACGATTCCCGCCTCCCTTTTGTTGTTTTAACTCAATACCATCGGCCGGGGATGACTTACCGATTACCAGTCGGGATGTCTGAAAACCTGGGGTCTTCGGCCAAGCAAATAGAAATGACTTTCCAGTTTCTCTCTAACGAGCGACCGAACTAATTCGCATTTAACGCAAACGGGTAATTATTTGTTTCTAATTTCCAACGATGAGAAACGTACAAAGATGAACGTGGCTTGATATTCGCGAATCACTTTAAATTATATCAAGAAACGGTGATCTTTTAATTTTACCATATTCTATACGCAACTCTGCAAACCTGCATGTTACGGTAGAAGCCCGAAATCAGTACAAACTAGCGTTGACTAGTTAAAATTAATTTCAGCTTCAATAGCTCCTAGACAACACTAGTTTTGACTAGTTAATTGTAAACTTTACTGAATTAGTTTTGTACTAGTTCTAGTACTGACTAATTTTGAGTTATAATTGTAACATTCTACATGTGTACAAGCAATTATACCGATTAACGTGTAAATAATTTACAGCAGAAGTTTCCGAGAAGACACAAGAACCATTTGACCAGCCTTTTTGGCCTTGATCGCACTTTTCCTCTCTCTAATTTTGTCGTCGTTTCATGGCAGGGATGATCCAATAGCTGAGGACGCGGTTGTTTGCGGTTCAAAATGTATGCACCCTCGCGCACCATGCTGAAAGTGCAGCGAGATTACAAAAGAACGGGTCCGCGTGTTCTACAGGGCGTAGCATAAAAAGAAATTGGTGGCGTATTACGCGACCGGCACGTTCGAGTATATTTACAATACACTCGTAAAGCTGTCTCTTCGTCGCGATAATTGACGCAAACACACTGAAAAACTCATGAGACGACGGCTGTATCGCGTAGGTCTGCCCGTGTTGGGAGAGCAATTGTTGCCGATTATTTTCAAACAGCCGGAGAGGCTGCTTAGAAACGTTCGCGGAATCGTTTCTGTTGCAATCAATGCACCATTTATGCGAAGTTTCATTGTGAGCGGCATAAAAGTACGTAGCAAGTGTAAGTAGAAAGAGCCATATAATCTCTAGTTACTCCATTAATGTCTACATTACAATGTAATCGCTTCAAGCTGTAATCTCTTTTAGAAATTCGAAGAGCTCGAAGAATTTATGAATCTACCGTCGTTTCAAATCCCACTGCACCTAATTTCAATGCGAGCAAAACGGCCAGGACAAGCCTTAAATTTCCAAAGAACTTTCAATCGTCAGCTCAACTATTTCTTGTCCGAAATCAGTTATAGCCATTTCAAATCGTTTGTCTCGCTTCACGAAATGGTAAGTAATAACGACACGCTTTTTTCATCGTCTTTCTATACGCGTTGACTTATTGAAACTTCTTTTTCCAGATTGCCGTTGCTACTTCGAACATCTGTAATCGATCAACGACTTTTGCAGTGACCTGTAGGTTTCATAGGAAGACGAGGAAAAAGAGAGGAATGCAATTACGCCGGCCACATACTGCCGGTGTGCGTGGTGGTGGCGCGGTATGACGCGGGGGCGGCCGCAAAAGCCGACGACATATTCATGCGTGCGTTATTATGCGAGGGAGCCGTGAGTGCACTCGAGAGATACGCGCACGCGTTCCACGACGTCCAATTAACCGCATGCATTTCGACACCAAAGGAATTTTACGCGCGGAACGCGCGCGTGCCCGCGTGAATCTTCCAAGATCACTTCAGATCTGCTCCGATACAAAGAAAATACCGAAGGAAAGTATATCTTTGTATTGCAGCTGCCACGATATAGCGAGGTCATAAATTGAATTGTTAAAATATCGCGAGATTGTGGATAAAATCCTTACGGATCAGCACTGATTGATGTTGAAGCATTCGGAACTGTAACTTTGAATATCGACGCCTGAAGATCGGTTGAGGTTTTAATAACTTGTCCCGATATCTTTTCTTCAATTTATGCCTTCTCTGCATTTTCTACTTGTATATCGAATAGAAAATATTAGAAACATACAGGTCTTCGAATTGAACATATGTAACGTAGAAGAAACGTAATTGTGGTAGAAGGTGACGGAGTCACGGATTATTAATTAAATCAGATATTTCATAAATTTTCTTGTAGAAGAACGGTGGCAAAGTCGACGTAGCGACCTCGGTCTGTACTTATGGTTGTCGAAAGCGTTCGTGGCGAGAAAATTTCACGGGTGACACTTTTCCACGGACGTTTCGTCGCGTCGACGATCCGTTTTCCGTCTTTGGGACGCGGCTACCTCTCTCTCTTTCCCCCATGTCGCATCATCCCCTACCTCCCGTGTCTCTTTGGCACGGGACACACAGATGCGTCCCTCCATTTTGCGCTCGCATTGTTACTCCAAGTGCAGTCTCCCCATTGTTACAATGGCTGGCCACTCCTGGCATTGTTGCCGGTATTGTTATTATTATCGCTACTGTTACCGGTTGCGGCCGACCGGCGAATGGAGAAGAGGAGAGCCAGCTGCTTCGTCGAGTGCCGCATTAGAGGCAAATTACACTCCCTCTGGCCCGCCTCCTCTCTCTATCTTTCTCTTTCTCTTTTTCACCGTCTCTCCATGCTGGTTATCTCGCTCTTTCTCAGTTACATTCTGGATTTCACCCCTTTTTTAAACTCGAAATTTCGAATAGTTGATCGGTATCGAGTTCCAGCGAAAGATGTCCACCGAATGATGGCGACATCTATGGAAGACACTCTCTTCCGTTTCTTTCTGAATTTTCCAATCTTTTCCGCCACCGTTTAAACGTTTCTCGTTTACTCAGCTGTAAAACCTTGAAATTTTCTTGATTTTTTAAAAATTCTTTTCAGAATTATTCTATCAGGAGAAATGATATATTTCGAAACGTGTTTCAGGACGTCATAATATCAAGGACGCGTAGCTTATGAGCCAGAGTGTCGCGGTTTGACGCCGATTCTGGTCCTGATGTAACTCGTATACATTAAGCTATTCGCAGCGTGCCATTCAATAATCACGGAGGATGAAGACAGGGAGCGAAACGACGACCAAGAAATGGCACGAGAAACCAACGTCAACTGGGATGCATAATTAATCGGTCGCTACGTGGACGAATTAAACGAGCAATTCGGAGCACGAAATTGATCGCAACAATTTAATCGCGAGAGACCGCGCAACGGGTCTCCGTAAATTATGCTCGGTGAGTTACAACGAGTTTAAAGCTCGTTAAAACGCGAAAGACCGACCGGTGCAAGAGAGAGAAGTTAATTAGAAGGAAGTAAAAAAAGGAGAGAGAAAGAAAAAGGATAAAAAAAGCGTGACGGAAAAGGAAAGAGAGAGAAAGGGAAAGAAAGAAAGAGAAAAAATATATCAAGGGGAATTTAGACGGCCTGCCGCGCGGCTGGCGAGCATGGCGGAAAAGGGAGACATTAATTAAAGTGCAAAAAACGCGCGGCGAGCCTGATCAAAAGTTAAATAATTAATAGAAACCCTGAAGTTCAGGCGAGATCGCGGATTAATGAAAAATCACCGAAGTGCGGAATTCGCGAGTCTCGAAACCGGTAGACGAAACAACCGTCGCTTGCCCCCCATTGTTTCCTGTCGAACAATGACGATTGACGTTATTGTTAGCGCCAGCCAGATCGGCCACTGGCTCCTTCTGCTTCGACTTCCGGCCACCGAATGAAACGTTTCAAACGTCACATCCAATGTGTATAGACGATCCATGGTATAAGATCTCGGAGTGAACTTTGCGAAATTTTGACCAAACCACGCTGAAATCACGATAATCGCGTGGTAATCGATGATAGTAAAACATCGATACATTAATGAAACGCTTTGATAAATAAATCGATGAAACAAGCAGGCTCCAGAAGAAATAAACGTGGAAAACTCGTTTAACTAATTTTTAACTACAAAATTTGGGAGAGAAGGGTGTCTTCGTTGTCTGAGATTTTGAATTTTTCTAGGAGAGAAGAAGTCGCGTTTATATTTTAATCGCGAAGAAAAGAAAATTGAGAGGCAAGTCTGTTTCGCAAATATTGTTCCACCTCCAAGCAACCATGCATAAACGTTCTGCTTGCTGTATATGGACCAGCAAGGAATATTAGATAGTTCTATATGCACATCGAAAGGGTGGACCCAGGCATCGAGTAAAGCTCGCTATAAATTTGCTCGTCCATTGAAGAAGCCTTTAATACTGTTTACGGATGGCTCACGCGTTTAAGGTATTTTATCCTATCCCTGTGCAAATTGTGTGTTGCGATGTAAAAGTCGACTGACACGGTAAATTTAAGCTCAGCTACCTACATCAAATGTATTTTTATCAAATTTCATGCAGCTACGAGGTAAAACGGCTATCGACGGTCTAGTATCTATGTTCCAAGGAAAATTCCATGGAAGGAAAATGAATATCATCGAGATAAAAGTAGTATTATTTAAATATCGACAATTACATCCCTGAAATTGGAAACGCACTGCATAATTCGAACGATTGCAAAGAGTAAATCATATTCCATAGGTAGAGAACCATTTGAAGACGAATGGAAATGCAAAATTCGTTCTCGAAGAAATGTGTTTTGCAGAAAAATAGGAGGCTAGGGGTGGTAAAAAGAAGGGTAAGTTTGAGCGAACCGCGACACCGTAGAACGTGAACCTCGCAATTCAGCTACGGAGATAATCGTAATAATGGGTTTGCCTACCACCGAATCTACCCTCTTCGATTTTATACAGCAACCCCGGGAGGAGGAGCTTTGAAGAGGACTATGCGAGTTCAATGTCGTGCAAACACGCGAGACGGTTCAATGGTTCCTCGACGAAATGATCGACAGGATTGTAGATCTGCTGATCCCTTGACACATAACGCAACCTCGTTACTTCTTTGCGCATCTTTTATCGGGTTTTATCGATGGTATTTAGCATTTCTGGAATCGATTATACTTGAATTTACACGCAAGATGTCTTGTAACGTGTGAATTCGTGTCAGACTAATTGGCTTAATGCTTCTAGTATATCAACGACGAAAGGAGAGGTATATTGGGATTTTTCCTCGAAAAATCGAAAGAAACCAACGCTATTCCTTCTGATCGAGATTTACCGAGGAAACTATAAGAACTGGTGTCGAAAACAACACATGCAGCAAGAAGAAAGTGATCGAGACTTTCTGTCGCTATATTCCCATCGGGATCCATCATCGAGCTGAACGAGCAGAAAGGAATCGGTGCTCCTCGTCGTCGGTCGAGTGCTCGTCTCGTTACTCGAAACGGGGTCGATTTTGCGTGACGTTCTCCCGGAAACGGTCGATGCGGCACTTTGGCCCGTCGATCGGGCAAACGACAGGCGGAAAATTCTTTTTTTTTCCCCCTTTTCCCTTCTTCTTCTTCCTCCTTTTTTTCGGCATCTCTCGATCCTTTGCAAGCCCTCGAAAGTGTGCTCGCGTCGAACTCGAGGCTCGAGTGTCTTGAAGAGCGCGGATCGGTATATCTTCTTTCCGTTCGTTACGTCGTTCGACTCGTTAATTCAGTATCGATTCTCGATCGCGTCCCAAAGAATCTTCCTTGAGGACTGTCGAATCCGCAATAGCCTTTTCTCACGATGAAAAATCCCGTCTATCTTCTCATTTAGCTCGACTATCTCGATCGTAACCTCGATGCTTGCATGGATCTTTCTTGCCTTTAAACATCGCGGTTTCGCTGCGATATTATCTTGATCCTCCCAAGAGACAGATTTCTTGGTAAGTTAATCGAGCATCGAGCTCTCAAAAGTTTCCATTCCCGACACTCTGTTGCGAATTTCTCTCCGAGGTTTTTGTAAGTAAATGATTCTCCAAATGGAAGAAGGCGAACGGAGTACACCGCGATTTTCATTACAGTTCAAAAGAATTTCACGGATGAAACTTGCGATATTGAACTTTCTTCGATAATGTTCGATAGGGAGCTATTTTTCCGCAATACGTTTCTCAAAACGAGCAGACAACTGAAAGTCGCTAATTTTGTTTCAGCGAAGCATAACGCAATCTCGAGTTTGGACAGCTGTACGAGCAGACGTCGTAGATTGTTCCGTGCCTTCGAAAGTTACTTCGAAAATTCCTCATCGAATCTCTCGAAGAAAAGGGAGAAGGAGAAAAGGACTCAAACAACCGGAACAATAATTACCAATAATATTCAAGCACCACACGAGTCTTCGCTCAGCAAAAACGCTTCTACCACTCCTGCAACGCGACCATGCTCCACTTCCTCCGACCTTTCCTCGCGTAATATCGCTTTCGAGGCGGCGCGAGGGCACGTAAGATTCACAGAGCTCTCACATAATGATTCGTTAGTCTCCCCGTGCAGCCATCGTGGGCTACCTACAGAGCACGACTTCGTACGTAGACTTCGAGTGGCCGTAAGTGGATGGTACCGCAGGGTGGCGGTGTACTCATACACACATAATACATCTACACGCATATACGACATACCGGGAGCTCGTTTGGTCTCTATTTGTCCCCAGAAGTTCAAGAGTCCGCTATATACATATACGTTCGCATACATATGCAAATATATACGTATATACATACGCATATACATATAGAGTTATATAGATATATATGTATGTAAAACGATCAACTCCCGGTCGCGTTTCGTGTCTCTCCCTCACTCCTTCTCTCTCTTTCTCTGTCTTTCTCTGTCTTTCACTGTCTCTCCTTCGAATCTCTCTTTCCGCGTCCCGTTTCCGAGGCTGGCCTTCATGGCCAGCATTCACGGCTCGGGCGAGATCCGAGTACCATCGAGCCTGAAACTCGTTATCGAAACTTATGCGCGCGCGAGCGCACAACAGCAAGCTCGCCCCTGGCGAAACCACGTGAAAATCCGCGGTTGATTGCAATCAGCCCTCTTTGCGGACTTCCGCGCTCGATTCCGCATAGACTTCGCCGAGTCACGGACTCGGGGGAGTCCCCGACGACTTCCGGTTTAGGGAGCAACGCGCGAGCGCGCGCCTTCCGCTTGATATAGGTTGCGCTTAAGGTCTCGTTTCACTCTTGTCGGCTCGAAAGACTCATTTTATGAATCTTTGCCTTTGTGTCTGTGCGATTGAGCACTGTGAATATGTCGAAGAGGAAATTGTTAGGAAGGAATGGTTGTGGTCTTGGAGTGGATAAAAGGAGCGGCTAAAACTCGATGAGAATGATGATAAGATGTTCGAGAGAAATGAGAGAAACAGGGAGAGCGAAGAGATGAAGTAACTTTTTATCGAATACAGTGGGTATGTGGGAAATTTTACGAGAAAACGTAGAATTGCATTAATGCGAGGACGAGGAATGTACTCGGATAATATTCGTTGATATAGCACTTGACAAATTAATGTTATTGGCGTCATTATGAAAATGGTAAGTTGCACGTTTCTGCCATTTTTTTTACCATTGATGACCACCGATGGAAGATTCGTTTAAACATTGATCCTTATGAACTTATCGTAGGTCGAACCGTGTATGTACTAGATGAACAACAAGCGGATTGAACGGTGAGACGCACGGTAGACGAAACGGCAGACTGAACGAGGGGACGAGCGACCAGGATGCAACCAATGAGCTGCGCAACAATTATTTATTGTTGCCAGACTGCCGCATCGTGCCGGGCAGACCTGTCTGCCCAATGAAGATTGCTCGTTAAAATCTGATTCTGGCCGGACCGCTTTAAATGGTCACCGCCAAAACGATTCTCTCAAACTGACTAAATCAGCTCGTGTACGAACGAGATGAACGCAACATTAGCGCGTTTAAATGTATTAAAATTCACCGTAACATATCGACGAGTATGGATATGGGGAAGATCGAGAGAAGTAATTAAAGGTGACAAGAAACGACGGATCGAGAAGATATAACGGAGGAGATGAAATCATGACTGAAATTGTCATGAATAATTAATATCTAAACAGAGGCTAGTTCCAGCTTCTTTGATGTAATTAAAAGAACTCGTGTGTCACAGTCCTTGGAGACAATTTGCTTTCACGAGACATGGCTACGCCTGCAATCATTAATCGTTGCCGATCGTAGGCTGGCGATAGAGAAAAATTTCGGGCTCCTAAGACAATATTTACATGTCGTTCAGTCGAAACGACTCTCTGGCTGACGATTCTACCTGGTCGAATTCCATCTCTCATGCTCAAACACACCTTTTTCGAGGACTATTTTCGACGCATTGGCATCCTATACGATTTGCTTAACACTCTCGCCGCTAAAACAGCGAACGTGTCAAGTCATATGATTTTAACACGGCGAGCATCGCTCAAAGATGACCGACATTGGCTTCGATTAAAATTGTCATTAAAAAATAACTATTCGCAAGTGTAAGTAATTTTTCTACTTAATTTGGAAGAAATTGTAATAGCAAGAACGGAAGCGCGCGAGATGTCATAAATGCCTGATATCCATTCCATATTTCAGCAACTAGTAATTCAAGCGCTTTAACGACTGGCTCAAAAATATCTCCTAATTTCAGGGATTTTCGGGCATTCAGAAATCCATCTATAGGGGTAATCGAATGTCTATTCGACGGCAGTCGCCTCGACATTTCCGGCTAACAACTCCGACGCAACCAACGCCCCTGAGGTCGATCGATCCGATTGGCCAAGAGACGTAGATACACCCACGCGTACACCCACCACCTGCTCCCTGCAATTAATCTCCTCTCAGCAATTAATCCTCATCGCGTACGTGTGTGCAGGCGTGTAAGCGTGTGTGCACAATTTCAAGCATCGTGTTCTGTAGCAAAAGCAGCTGGACCGATACGGCTGATCGAGATCGAGATGAATCACATTGTTGCTACATTGTTATTAGCCGTGTTAAGGTCCCAGGAAACACGAACGGTGATTTGTAACGGCAAGTGAAATTGAAATGCAACCAGTGAGAGGAAACGTGCATTTATTTAAATGGACTTTATTATAAACGTTACCTATAGGATACAGAAAACAGTCTCAGATCGCAAAGGCCGAGAAATATTGTAATCCGGTATATATAATGCATTAATTACGGTAGCGAGATCACGAAGAGCGACGCTACCTGTAACGTCTACCCGGAAAAGTAGGGAAAGTGGCCTTGTATTGCCAGGTCATTCGAAATGGGTTTATACACCGTGCTTTCCAGCTTGAAAGCCATCGGTAAGTAAAAGAATCGTTATTGCAAAGATACGGACAACCTCCGGAACGGATCTCTTGAAGATCTATTTTTATAATAGTTATAAACTTATTTATAAGGTTCAAACTATAAGCTAAAATATACTTGGATTACCTTTCAGTGGTTCCATATTAACTGTTCGATCGCGAGTCGATCGTTTGATCGAGAAATTGCGGCGCTTTATCGCCAGGCGGCTAACAATAAACCAAGAAGGAAAACATTTGACACGTACCTGAGTGGGCGTAAGGTGAATTATGGCGGCTAGGTGTTCCCGTTCAGGTGCGCTCAGGTATTTCTGCTGCTTGAACCGCCTCTCAAGCTCGTGAACCTGGTGCTGAGAGAACAGAACGCGACGCTTTCGTTTCTGTTGAAGGTGGGGGGCGAATGGCATCGCGCCGACGCTCATGCCGACGCCCATGCCGACAGTGACTCCCATGCCCGACGACTTAGTCACATCGCTCATTGACTGGCCCACCGAGCAAGCTGCCATGTTGGTCCCGGCGCCCGTCGCCGCGGCGCCCATCAGCCGCGAGACTGCAATAAAACATCGAAAATATCGATGATCATATCCCGTTTTATCTTCCAATATGCAACAGCCACACGAAGAAATGTAATTATCTTAAACTCAATTTCTATGATCATTTATTTTCTGGGCCTGATCGTACATTGCCTTTTCTTTTTTACAGTACGCTCAACAGTGTTCTTCCTTTTTGGTATTTATTAATGGAAGAACGTAGCTCGACATTGTCTAGTATTATTTAATACCAATTGCGATATTTACCGAATAGCGTAAATACGAATAGGAATACTATCCCTATCGATATAATGGAGAGCTTCTTTTTGACACCGTTCTTACGGTGTGTAATTTATGTTAAACGCGAATGTGATTGCTGCTAGCAATACGAGTCTCGTAACTGTCGTTTAAGAAAAGTAGGGAAACACATTTCACAAGGGAGAGGATCACCCATAAAGCGTACCAAAGCGGTGTCTTTTTCTCCAAGACGATGACAGGTTATCGTTCCATTATATATGCTTTACTTTCCTGTTATAAAAACCTCGCAACGCCAAACAGTTCTCCGCCGCTTCTTCGCGTGTTTGCGTCGTATTTTTTCTCATTCAACCTATATCACCGTTGCCCGCAGGAACATCGGCGCGCATTCTTGCGTCTTCGGTCGCTGAAGAACATTCAACTTGCCACCAACGGCCATACCAATGGCCGTTCCCATTGAACAGCTCGAGATAATTTATCCCGTTGGAATCCGTAGAGGATCGCGGAGAAGAGAGGCACGCGAGACATCCCGCGAGAGAAGAAGCAGCCACAGGGAGAGAGCGGAGGTCGAGCCTCTGAATTCGAGCTACTGAAACCCAACGAGCAGTCCATCCCTTGTCAGTTAGCGAAGGGCTGTCAAGAACGGACACGTCCGACCGGGACAAAAGGAGCGATTTAGCCGCGCAAAGTGCTACGTCATCGAGCACGGGAGGTCCGACGATGAAGTCCCGAATTATTATGTCTGTGAGAACGTATTCTCGGCCTGTCAGCTTGTGTCCGCCTCGGGAAAGAAATACCACTCGAGACACCAAACACCCACGAATTTGTTTACGCGCGCTATGCTCACAGTTTCCCTGGAAATTCGATAAAAATCCGCGAACCCCGAAGCTCGTATTTTTGCTTACGCAACGAAGGTAAACGAGCCTCGTCGTTAAGACTTCGAATTTTAAATCTTTCATCGAATTTTAGTTTGTTCGAAAACGTGTCTCGAGTTCGAGAACGTTTCAGCTTCGCTGGGAGTATTCAAAATGGCCGAGCAAAGATGCAACGGTGGATTGAAGTAAAATATGAACAAAGTTTCCTTCGAAGAGAACTTGGCAATTTTGAGATTTCGCCCAGAAGTATTACGGTAAATATTTTACGCGCCCCCTGTACTTTTGCATTATTAAAATAAGAAAGTACGACGATTCGCGGCAGCGGTTGTACGAATAGCATTAACCGGCCAAGATTTTCCAACTTAGGAGAATATCAAGCTAACGTATCAACGTCGCAATGGAAACGACGGTCACTGTTAACTTCCTAGTCATCCACGGAACGTATGTATCTTTCGATAAAGTTCCAAAACTATTATCGGCGAAGCGTCGACGCTGGTTCAGGACAATGGGTGCCCCGTGAAGGAATGACGGGTTCAACGTTTCAATGAAACTCCTGCGATCACGGGGTGGATCGCGCTCGCTACATATAGGAATATCATTAAGCAAATTGACGTCTTCAATCTGACCACCGAAATCGAATCTCCCGTTAGGCAGAGCGGAGAATAGCCGGTGAAACGCGTCGATCGGCCAGATAATTACACGGTATCAGGGGTATGATAGACAAACAACAATCCCGTTCTTCGTCGTTAAAGGATTAAAATGTAAGTTAACTACAGACAAGCTTTCTAACAAAGATGACGAAGCAACACCCTATCTTTAAAGATCGAGCTAAGTTTGATTATAGTTTCACATTTTGTTCCAGCATGCGATAAATGATATAGCTCGCAGGTAAAGCTACTCAAAGTAGAATCAACAATCTCGATTTTATATTTTATTAACTTTTTGTCAAAGGAGGCTCTTATTTTGCAAATAAATAAGATGAATGTTTTCATCGGTTAATAAAAGGTAACGCGAATTCACCCTATTTTATTTGCGTACCATCGAAGACCGGTATCTCGAAATTTTGCAACGAATTTATCCCTTAACGAAACTAATCCACAAACAAACCCCTGTCGCGCGTTCGATTCGAGGCTTGTCCTTGCTTATTTCTCATATTCTTTGTAGATCCGTTGGATGAAAAGTGAGTGGAATTGAATTTGGAACTGCTCCGTACGTAAAGTTAAGGTAGCCTCGTGCGACGAGGGTCGTTGAAGCTTATTTGTTTAACTAAAATCTCCGGTAGTGTCCGGTAGCCACGCATTTCGGGGGCCAGGGATCGATACGTTCTCTAGCGGCTAGCAGAGTGGCGCGTGCGGCCGACAGAAATCCAAGGAGACGAGCGTCTGTTGACACAAGTCCGAAGGACGCGAGCTTTGTTGGCCGACAATCTTCTTCAGCGGCCTCTGAAACGCGAGAAGCCTCGACGACCACGGTATCTATGAGTATGCCTGTCTATATAGGCGAATAGTCCATGTAGATTCGATTTGTCCTATGAATGCGCGTTCGGGACAGCGAAACGTCCAAGCAACATCACCTGTCTCCGAGAGCTATTTTCAGAATTCTGAGAGCGACGACTGAATTCGAAACAGGCGGCTAAGCTAGAGCGTTGAAGGAGAACTTTTGAATCTGCGACTAAAGTTTCGATGATGAAACGTTAGGAACGGTAAATTCACTGTCGACCATTATTAAGTATCGTTGTCAGGAAACTTTTTGAAATCTCGACATATTCCGGCAGAATACGGATACGTGGAAACGTTTAGGGCAGCGACCGAAGGAGAAATTCATAAGTCTGTATTACGAGGCGACGTGACGGAAGGACAGGCTGTTGTGGACTTTGAAATACGAGACTGATACTTCATCGATGGCTAAATGGAAGTAAGTGCGAGCTAGTAATAACAAAGCTAGACACGGGGCCAATAAAAGCGGGACAGACGTGCTTCGTCGATGGCGAAAGGGATGATCGCGTGCAACCCGCACCGAACGGCATTTCCTTTCTTCGGGAATGAAGTGTGTTTGCTCTTTCCACTGCTTTGCATTTCGAGTCGCACCTCTCACATTTTGCACGCGAAAACTTGAGATATCTCGGTAAGGATTCGATACTGTCGGAAGACCACACAGTTCCTAGTTTAGAACCAACTTTACGATTATCCTAATCTATTCTTCACTCGGATAACGTGTCCACAAATGTCACTTTCGATTAACGATACTATCCTGCAAGTTTCCCAACATAGTCATCCGTCGATCACGTCTGTAACAATTACAAGTTTCACTGTCTCCTTGAAATATCTAGGACCAGAACTGGTTCGTGTGATCCAGGATGAAACTGATATCGTGACACGTTTCCCACAGGAGAACCGCCGAACGAAGGAAAATAAGGTGGTAACACGAAGAAGAAGCTCTCCGGAGGTGCGGAAAGAATAACGAGATGAAAGGAAAATACTCACGGGCAAACCGGGGATCGTTGGTGGCCGGCGCAGTGGGCGCGTACCACGCATGATGGGTCCTCATGGGGTCGGTAGCGGTCGCACCTCCGGCGACCGCTGGACCCGCATGATGATATGACAATTCCGCGGCGCAGTACTGATACTGCGAGGTAAGCTGCATGGTAGCGTAAGGATTGCCCATGGCGGTCATGCCTGACCCGGTACTGGCAACGCTGTTGCCTCCTCCGGCGGCGTCGTTCGAACCGGAAACCGGTCCGGGTGTGCCGCCCCCGGGCGTCGAGGCTCCGTGAAGCGGTGGACTGCCGCTGCTCACGCTCGAGCCGGTATTGCCACCGATACAGGAGCCACAGTTTCCGTAAGTCGAGACCTGAGAATGCGTAACGCCAATCACCTGCTCCAGCTTCCTGAACGACTCGTTATCGATGGGTGAGAGGATGTCACTGACGCTAAACGGAGTGGTATGAGCGCCACCAGCGGCTTGTACATGAGACGAGTGCTGTTTGGGCGATAGGCTCATCGCCAGGTCGATACCGTTCAGATCTGTCAGCAAGCTAGCTTGCTCCAGCTGGGTTTGTTGCTGTTGCTGCTGTTGCTGTTGTTGCTGTTGTTGCTGATGTTGGTGATAGCTGGTGGCATTGTTGTTCCCCTGGTTGCCGGAGCTGTTCCCGCCGCTGCCACCGCTCATCTCGACGAGGCCCGCGCCCTCGAGATACTTGAAGCTCGCGCTTCGCGGAATCCTGAGGCCGGCGCTAGCCTTGGAATACCGACATGACTGGATCCGCCGAACGCGCCGAGCCTGGCTTTAACTTGCGATTATTTCCTCGCGAATTACCCGTCGCTGCGGGTTTTTCTCCGCGTTGCTCTCTCTCTAATTCTTTCCTCTTCTTTCCTTTATCCGTCAACGACTGTCCGAAACGTATACACACGATTTCCTTTTCTCTAACGGATTTTTATTCGTAGGTGTCGAGGGTGCAGAAGATCCGAGGATTTACCGAGGATTATTGGAAATATCGTCCGTTCATCGAAGAAGCAAGAAACGCATCACTTGGCACAGTTTGAATAATTCACGGGCCCACTTTGTCGTATTCATCGGCGGCACATTGATAAATAATCCTAACGAACGGCCGACCACTGCACGATGTTAGATCAGTTTCGTCGTTAAGGTAACTGGCTACGTGCATCTCATGGGCGGGTTCACTGACGCATCAATCGACTGGATGCAGTTCGCGAAACGCATCCATCGCACCGGTGCACGCAAGCTTGACTGCTGCTGGACGCGTCCAGCGACGACACCGCGTCATCCACCGCATTCCTCTATCCGAGCGGCATTCATCGGGTCAGCCGGTGACCGGTCGTCAATGTTCCAAGTAGAATGAGGTCAAAGACTGCTGCTGAAGCACGGAAGTTGCGGATGCCTTGCGTCAATGGTCAAGGACAACGAGCGACGACTTTGGTCGACGAGGTTGCTAAGGTCACCGACGACTGTCTAACTTCAATGGTAGCAGTGTTCCGAACGAACCGCCCTTTAGGTAGGGTTTCGCGCGCGCACGCGACTGATCAGTCGTCTTTTGGAGGACGAAGTAGGTCGTGGTTAGATACGTAGACACAACACGATTTGTTACGTCACGACACCGAGAAGGCACGACACGGCACGACAGGATGCGAAATGATACGAAACGAAAAGCGAACAGAAGAATGACACACACGTGGTCGAGGAGAGTGGCCGGCCAGAGCCGGCCGGCGGCCGACTGAAATCACCCGGGGGGTCTTCGAGTCCTTGGACTCTGCCGATAGAGAGACGATGGTAGATGTACCACTCTACGCTTCGCCTCCACCTTCGTCGAGGATACACTCTCTCTCCGTAAGAGAGGAGAGAGCGTCTATGGATGGATGGCTTGCTGGCTGGCTTGCTTGCTAGCTGGCTGGCTGGCTGGCTCGCTGGCTGGATAGATGGATGGATGGATGGATGAATGAATGAATGAATGAAGAGGACTGTCGGGTACTCCTGGAGAGGTCCTCACGGCCGCTTAGACCCACTCGACCAGCGGCTGACTCGCGAGTTCGCTCGTTCGTTCGCTCGTTCGTTCGCTCGCTCGCTCGCTCGCTCGCTCGCACGCTCGTTTGCTCGTCTAGCCCGTTCCTTCGTAATCNTCGTTCGTTCGTTGGTTCGTTCGTTCGTTGGTTCGTTCGTTGGTTCGTTCGCTCGTTCGTTCGTTCGTTCGTTCGTTCGTTCGTTCGTTCGTTCGTTCGTTGGTTCGTTGGTTCGTTCGTTCGTTGGTTCGTTCGTCCGGGCTAGGGCCCCACAGCCTCTCGCGGAGAACCCGACGACACGATGAGTGGAGTGCCCACTACGGAGAAGTGCCTGCTACCAAGAGTCGTGATGAGATGTCCCCTTTTGCGTGTGAGAGAAGGGCTCCCACTCGCCTGCCTCTAGAGGGGTTCGCGGGGTTACCTAACCGACCTCCAAGCCAAACCCGGCTACCCTAACTATTCTGTCATTGGTCAAGACCAACCAATCAGCGTGCCCATGCAATTCCATTGGATCGCTTTCAAAACGGTTCGACGCTTGCTCGGGGTTGCACCACACTGGTCGGCGCCTCGCTGTTGGCGAAACCTATAGATCTTCAGTTACGAGTCCGCCTATCCCGTGCTGATCCTTGGCTCCCTACGAGGGGCTACCTCGTTCACCTAATCTAGTGGCGTCTCATGGCCACCAGTCTCGGGACAGCCCACCTTTCTCACTTCTCTTTCTATTTCTCTTTCTGTATTTAGCTATCTAGCTCTATCCTTTTCCATCGTTTCAAGCCTAGCTTTGTCCTTGGAAAAGTTTCACCACCTTTCATACGCACATTGGTATTACGTTGCTTTTCCTTTAGATAGCTGAAACGACCTTACCGACTATCCTCCTCGCAACAGTACACGGTTGTAATCATTGGTGTCGTGCTGGTACGTTCTATAGTTTGCCGCAACGATACAACGTGTCGCTAGATGCACATTCTCCTATCGCAACTTAAGACGAATATATTTCTTTTTATTTCGAAAACAAAGCAGCGATACATTTTATTTCATTAAATCCATGGAAAGTACCGTGTTCGAATTTAATTTATATATCTTTAACATCTTCGTATCTACTAAGAAATTTTTACGTGTAAAATAATCGATTGACATTGAACGTTCAAAAATAAAAATTTTTAATCGATATAAAATAATTTGTTTACTTCTTCGATTCTTTTAATGACAAAACTACTCATCCACTAATAAATTAAAAAAAAAACAAACATAATATTCCAAACAGCGACATCTATTGTATGTTTTCTGAACAACTGACTATCCCTTTTATGAGATATATGTGTTAGATTTGTTCGTAATATTAAAATGGCGGGTTATATGTTTAACACTTATAAATTAGCTACAAATTGCATAAAAAGTGTCAATATTAAAAATAATGGTAATTCGTATAAATAATCTTTGATATGTTTAATTTTATTTGTTTGTTGCTTTTCAATTTATATAACCTAAAAAATTTATTCTATCGAATTTGATTATTTTTTCAATTTCAAATACAATTTGTTAACATAACACGATCTTATGTATAAATCATTTTCAGCTCTCAGTTTATTGACACCACGGATATTGTTGTCGCAAAATGTAAGAAACACGTCTTTTTTTACGAAAAGTAAGTATGTTTTTTCACGTTTAAAGGTATTTATGATAGTTTATCTGAAAGTAGTGCATTCATCTAAAGACATGTCTTGTGTTTAGAATCAGGTACAGAATTGTGGAAATCTGTTACCAGCATCAGTAATGCTGGTAAAAGAAGAGGAAGAGGAAAAGGTGTTTTGTATCTAAGACAACCAGACAAAAGTAAGGGAAGCAAGTATGGAAAAATACCAATTATATTCCCAGGATTCAATTCTCCTGTAATGCGAGGAAGATCTATGATTCAACAAAGAATTCTTACAAAAGAAGAAGCTGAGGATGTTCAGGCACCTCTAGTGCCAAATGTAAGACGAAAACGAATGAAAGTTCATCCTTTAGAACGTGGTTGGTCTGGAGGGCAAGTTCATGGTAAAAAATGTGGACCACCCACCTCTACTGATAGTGGTTTGTACTACAATCATTTAATATATATATATATATAATGTGTGTATGTCAATGTATAAATATAAATAATCATATATATACTTTCCAAAATTTGTATAATTTCAGATGAATTTAATGGATTCGAGAGTTGGATATTACAGAATAAATTTATAACTGTTATGTCAAGCATTTTTGGCCGTACAAAACGTTGTCGTATGCTTGTTATAACTGGAAATAGAAATGGTTTAGCTGGATTTGCTTCGGTAACAAAATCTGAAATGAAAGCATGTATAGCTACAGCAAAAAACAGAGCGGGACAACGATTAATGTTCATTGAAAGATATAATGATCACACTGGTAGATAATTTTTGTGATTATATCTAGTTTGTATAATTATTATTAGCACTAAAAATATCTATGTCATATTTCTTTTTTTAAGTGCTCCACGACTTTTTCACACAATTTGGCAGTACAAAAATATTTGTAACCCAAAAACCTAAAGGTTATGGACTTAAATGTCATCGTGTTATTAGAACATGTTGTGAAGCAATTGGCATTACTGATTTACATGCCAAAATTGAAGGATCTAAAAACCCTACTTACGTTGTAAAAGCTTTCTTTATTGGTTTGTTACAACAGGTATATTTATCAAAAACCATATTAATTTCTTGTAATGATTTCCTGTAGTTATAGCCTTTCTTGAAAATTTCTACATTGTACAAAGATTTTATGTTATTATTTGGAAACTTTTGTAATTTATTATTTGCAATATTAATTACTTAATATTTTCAGAAAACATATCAAGAAATGGCAGATGAAAAGGGGTTACATTTAGTCGAAATGAGAAAGGAAAATAATTATTTTCCTAAAGTATTAGCTTCACCAGCTAGAATTCGAGACTCTACAGAAATTTCATCAGATGAAATTTTAGACTTTAAGCAATATGTAATGAATGGAAGAGTTGTATTGAAAAGGAAATCGAATTTACCATTCTATGCAAAACTACCTACATGGCTAGTGTATTTACGAAAACAAGAACGTCATAGAAATCAAGATGATGTTATAGTCAAATTAAGATCTGAATATGATGATCTTTGTAGTTTTCTTGCTGAAAAGTATCCAGAAGCAAAAGCTTCGAAATGGAGGAAACACGATAGTAAAGAGGAAGAAAGCACATAACTATAATATATCGATAACAAAAATAAATATTACAAATATAATTAAATATTAAATATACACTCAACAGTAATAAAATGTGAATTTCTTCTTTTTCCCTTTAAAAGAATATTTCTAAGTGAGCATATTTATATATATATATTATATTTCTAAATATTTTAAACGTCTAAACGAGGTAAATTAAACTAAACGGTATTATGTGAATAAATTCTAAAAGAAGTCTATTTTATCGACAGAAGGTATATTAATATAGAGTTTCAAATATGGCGTGCAGATGAATGTACCGGAAACCTTGTACGGCTTCGTTTTAAGATAAAAATGAACGAAGCCTTACTGATTCCTTGGAAAAATATATCATAAAGGACTTTCAAGTAGCCTTTCCGTTCAATCTATTTTATATAAAGTCAACACGGTAAATTAGTACAACATAAGTAATTTGTTATTGACCTATACTTCTTTTATCATACACATTTATTATGTATTGAGTCAAATATTTACGAAATTAATTTTAGAGTATGGCTGATCCAACGATACAAACATTCTGTTGTCACCATTCCAACAGAACAGACATGGCAATCGTGGTAATGCAGGAATTCAATACAGATGTTTATAATACTGTTTGTTTGCTATCTTCTTCTATAGGCATTCTGGGTGCAGTATACCAGGTAAGCAAAATTTTAATAAAATATAATAAAACGCTGACAAAGTTGATTTGTAGATACTTCCAAGAGAAACATCTAATCTCCCTCACAGGTGGCAAAGTTTTTCTGCATCTAGAGGAAGAGAGATCATTATATGGCTTGCAGTTGCAGATCTCTTAGCATCATTGGGTAATTATATTTGTCTTTAACACAAATATGAATAAAATGAATAGAAGAAATAAATCATTTTACTTTCTTCATAATTTGGATCACTTTTAGGTGTATTTATTAGATCAGCACTATGGGTCAATTTTAAATCTATAATGCCAATGGAAGATGATACTTCAAGTGTTGTTTTTTGTGCACTTTCATCGGTAAAATAATTCTATTAAGTAGTATCAAGCTAGAAAACTGAATTTGATTCATTCTGCCGCTGGATTAATATGAGAAGATTCTATTTCCAGGCTTGGACACAGTATTTCTATATGGCAACATGGATTTGGACTCTTTGCTATGCTATTGACATGAAACTATTATTAGGAGATAGGTCTGGACATCCTATTTGTTATCATGCTTTTGCATGGATATGTCCAGCAATTTTGACTACATTTGGTTTAACTATCTTATATGTACCAGATGCAAAGTTAGTCCTTTTAATTTATTAATAAGCAATAGCTTTACTTTTAATATTTCTTTACAGTGTCATAAAATTTTATTTTTCCAGTTGTCATAATTTGACATCATTATCCACTGCTATATTGCGTATTTTGCCAAATTATTGTGCTATTTATGTACTATTAGCAGTGGTCATGATAGCCAATCCTTTGCTATATTTTGCATCGACACGAGATCTTCAAACTGCTGTTACTTGTAGTTTAGCTCAAATAACTGGCAGAGAAAGGAAGTTGGTGCAAGGAATAAGGCTCAAATTTGCATTAACTAATTTTGTATATTATATGTGCTGGCTACCGAATTTAATTAATGGGATTTTGTTATGGACTTTATGGTTTCAATTACCAATCAAAGCTATCATTACTCTCTGGTATATAATGGTATGTACATTTTTTAGTAACACTGTAGGAACTTTAATCGATCGGCACGATTTATTGGCAGGCTGTTACAAATCCTCTTCAAGCATTCTTCAATGCCCTTGTTTACAAGAGATGGGGTAAAAGAGAGAAATTTCGACTAGAATGCTGTCAAAAGTTAGGAAATTTCAATTTAAGCCATATTACGAAAAGAGATTCGAATATGCGATTATCGGAATCATCACCCTTATTAGATCCGAAATTTGGGTGTCCACCACATACAAGTATTAACGGATCGTCCTCGTTCTGAGAACTGTGATACGGATAATTCGGTTAGTCTGTAGCAATATGAATAATGTACTGCCTTATATCATTTTTAAAAGGAGCTATATTTTTAATATCTACAAATTTTTTAAGTTTTAAAGACATAACATGCTCAATTTTATTGACACTAGAACTATCAAACTAGTTAAAATATTTAAATTCAGATTTTTTGTTTCTGCAATTATTGGAAACATACAGCCTTTTTTACAAAATTAATGTTGACTCATTTGTATAGAAATATAATTACATTTATCTATTTATTTCTATCATACCATTTTAATTATCATTCTCGGTATATATTATATTGAAGTATATATTACAGATGGATAGTTCTAGTGTTAAGTTAGACAGGGAAGAAGAAGAGAAATTATTTATATAGAAGTATTGTGTATATA
>NIJG01000136.1:3297262-3361872 GCA_002201625.1 Euglossa dilemma
TTTTTTTTAATATACACAAAAGAAAATTGAACTAGCTAATATCATACTTTCGTTTTCATATGGAAAGGAACTAATATGCACCATTAAACTCAGTGGACTAATATTTTATGAACATTTGTCTTGGACTGCATATATTTGTCGCATTATTTAAATCATTTCTCGAGTAAATTATTTTGTAGTAATAGTTGCTTATTTCTCTTATACTTTCTTTTGAAAATAGATTCGATTTTAATAAAATAATTTTTATATAATACTACATATTACCCATTAATTCTAACTATATAAAACGATGGGTATATAAGAATTTTTCGATAGTGTAATAACGAACTAAATGTTTTGTATACATTACTTAATATTCTGTAATAAATACTGCCAAGTAAACGCCTAAGGTATAATTGTAAAGTATAATTAATATATATTATAGTAAATTCATGCAAAATAAATGACATTATCACGCGAAATTTAATTTCTAAAAGCCTTGTTAAGAAGTGATTCATTTTCTAATACATCTAAACTATACTTCATTTATTGACCTTTTAAAACAAATATATCGCATTCCATTCTCTCACGATATGTTATAAATCGTTTACTTATCATGCACAGAACGCTATTTTTATCGTCTACGTTTATAAATAAAGAAAGTTTGGGTTAAATATGAAAATATGAAATATCAAACTTATTGAACTACAAATATACTTGGCAGTTAAATAATTGAAAAAAATAATACGCTACATTAGAAATAATATGCTCTACTAATTCTAACATAGTCATTTTTAAAGTATAATTATATCTTACAAGAAAAATGAATACTTTCATAATCTCACAAACATCAAAAACCATTTAAAAATTATTGTTTTCATCTTTATAAATTACTATTATGCCTTTCAAATAAATGGAAAAGTTTTGTATTTACAGTAATATCATTATTTGTTTTTCTAACTCTGACTATTTTTAAATATGTTTTATAAAACCTGAAATTATTAAACTTGTCACAAGTTTATGAATAAAATGAAACAATATTGCAATAAAGAATTACTTTTTAAGAAGAACTTTTATAAATATAGAAAATATACACATTCTTATGTCTTATAGCGGTCGATGATTATAATATTAATTTCGCAATACATTTAACATTAAATGTGTACCTTTTTTCGTGTTATGAAAGACAAATAATAAATATATGAAGATTTATAAGTATGAACTTATATCCCTTCGTAATTTTTAATTTTAACAGTAAAATAATGAAGTTCATTTTTACTCAATTTGGCACTTCAGTGGAATATTCAGTATCGATTTATAAGCAGTTTAAAACAGTCGTACGATGTCGAATAAAATAATTACCTTAAAGCACTTAAAGTGCAAAGTATATTATATAAAAAATAAGAAAAAAACAAATTGGTGTCGAACGTAGTGTCTGCTATCAAGATGTAAAATTTGAAGCTCCTAAAGTCAAAGAGGTGATCTCACGAACGATCATCTCAGCAATCTTCCATGCTAACTCTTCTTTAGCCTAATCATATCGATGCATTACAATTTAAATATACATGAAGAAAATAAAAAATTAAATGTTAAGTATCGCATGTATATTATTGATAAATGTGAAATTTACCTTATCTTGCTCCATATTTACAAATCTTTTTACAGCACGTGTTAATCGCGACTCTAAAATTACGAACAATTATTTCAATTCATTTTGCATATTCAAAATAATTGATATAAATAACTCACCATATTTCCTTTGAGGATCGGGTTCTATTTCGGTAACAAATCTACCTAAATCGTCAATATAGCCAACGCTCAACCTATAAAATATAGAATATATATATTGGAACGTTTATTGTATAGCATTTTTGTTTTATGCTTACCTATATTTATTACGTCTCCATAACGAATCTGGATCATAAAGTTGTCTGGTGTCAATATTCATACCACTGGTAATACTTGTGTTATTGTTATTCAATCTATTTCCTTCATTCCCTGCCTGCAGGGAACTATGCATATTAATACTAACAGAACTGACTTCACTACTGCAATCAGAACCTATGGAGTTAACAATAATTTCGACTGAAAGCATTTCATTTGTATAGTTGTATAATGTATAATAAATATAAACTAACACAAACCTGCTCTTTTTAGCCTAGGATGTATATTTGAACATGGACTGCTTTGTATAGTACTGATCAATTCTGATAAGTATTTGTAGTATAACTGAGATGATAAGAAAGTCGGTAGATAATACTAAAAAAAGAAGAAACTCCATTATCTAGAGTTATTGAATCTTATCGATATGTTATTGATTTTATACGACGACTTTAAAATATTACTAATATTATGTTTACTGTTGGCACATTATTGTTACCTTATTTAAGAAATTATATACAATTCTACAAGGTTTATCGAAACAATCGGGTTTCGGCCCCTCTCCATCTTCACGGCAAATATTCTGCTCAACTTGGAAACGAATTTTATCGCTAAAACCAAGGGGCATCGTCGCTTGTAAACTAAAATATCTACAATAATAATAATGTCAACAACTTTACTTGTTATTAAGGTATTTCAAAAATTGTAAAAAAAGAAATTGTTAGAAAAAAATACTTGTCATAAATAATTAGAGCATCAGTTTGTGCTTCCTCGGGATCTGCAGCATCTTTCTTTTCTAATAAATTTTGTTTATAACTCATGGCAGACATCCAAAAGTCTAATAATTCACGTTTATTCTCAAGTTCCATAAATTCCATGAAATAGAAGAATGCAGTTTCGTTATATAATATATCTGATATCTGTACATTACCACTTGTAAGAACATCAATCTGATGCTTGCAGTGAAATTCACTTCTTAAAAAGTCATTAATATGCCTGAAAAGTATCATATTTACATTTCAAAACAAAATATTTCAAGTACTTCAAAATTTGCATACTCACTCATTTTCTAATATCTGATATACAATCTTTTGAACAGCTGATAGGCATTGTAACATAGGCTCAATGTTTTCACAGATAAGAACTTTTTCCATTTTTATCTTTAGATCCTCGGGAATTTGATTTATACCCAAAGTATCTTTAGTAATATACCTTTTATGAATTCTTAATGCATCTTGTTTAATAGTAATCATATCCTTTCTCCTGCAGCTGTGATTTGATTGTCGCATTTTGCTTAATGTTTGGCTAGTCTTTGGCATGTCATTGCAATTTGATTTCATATCGTCATTATTTACATATTCATTAAATAATAGGTTCTTACTATCATGATTATTTATATTATTTTGTGTCATATCACACTGAAAATTTTCATTGTTGTCTACTGAATTTGAAATATTATTCGTATTCGTAACACAATTTAAACATTCAACATTTTTCATTTTAGTTTCCAATACATTAAATGAACTACACAGGCATTCTACTTCCAGCCAAAACTTAATAAGTGCTATACAGTTCTGTGTTTCCATAAACTGAATGAAATAACCTAGAGCACCTTTGTCTGCAAGTATTTGTGGAAGTGTCTTAGAAAGCTGAGAGTTGAAGGAACATGCTTCTTTTGCTTCACCATTAACAATTTCTTCTTCCTCTTCCTCCTCAAGGCTGCACAATATACCTGTTGGTGTTTGGATCGATGAACCACTATTGAATACATCTCCAAATGATTTCCCAGAGCTTGTTGATTTTGTGGGAGAAGTTTGTAAAGATCTGGGCCTGTCTTTTTGTCCTGTAAATATAAAAAATTATTTCATTGTTTTAATAAATATTATTAATAAGCATCTACTTAACAAATACTTAAACTTTCAGTTATCATATACATCATGCCAAGGAATACAAAATTTAAAGATTGATGCAATGGTCACAAATATTTTGCGTTTAGGTTAACTACGATCAAATTTGTAAACAACTTTTTTATATGTGAAATATCAACGAATTGTAGTATTCGAGCAAAGGGATATTTACCAGGCTTTTTAAAAAATTGGAACATTGTTTACGTCACAACGAAACATGATAAGCGACGCGATATAGTATTCAGACGTAGAAATAATGTTTCAAAGCCTGACGCAAGCCTCTTCCTATGGCAGGAGAAAATTATGCGTGGATTCCTTTCGAAGATGATACCAAGCACTGAATTAAAAAAATGACACGGTGAACTTCCTCGATCGTGCATATAAAATAGTACATGACATTTCAATGAGCTTTCATTAATGTCATCGTGGTTCCATTCAGGACAGCTACATTGATACAAGCATATTCGCGTCATTTGTTGATTAATGTTGCTTACGTTAAAAAATGATCGTAAATCAAAACATTCGAAGATATATCGATAACACCGAACTTGCGTAATTCGTCGTTTTTATTTCTAGTATCATTCTAATGACGCGTTGCTGCCATGTTGCCGATTCGTAGAGAGTTTATATTCATCGGTCACGATTATTCTGCGCGGTTTCAAAATAAGGAATGAAGTCAGCTAGAAGTACTTGTGCATCCCACTTTATGTATCCCGCGCTTTATTACTATTAGAATCTAATTATTATAAAAAAGAAACCTATAATTTAAACAATTATACAATGATAATTTTTATTTATTATATATGTTACTTATAACGCATGTAGCACATTGTTCGCGTATATCGCGTATATGATGCATGATAACTCATTCCTTTCTCGTGTCAAAATATTTCTGACGAGGACATTACGCGATCGATACAAAAGGAATCCTACTATCCGCTATGGAACGATCTTTACCTCCTTGCTATTCTCCATTCGTCTCTACCGTTCCCGTAGTAAACTGCGAAAGACGTTTAGAATAGTATCTTAATATTTAAATTCGAATTGTTTTGTATCAGTCCTCGTGTATGTATACAGTCCGTATATATCGGTACCCGATGAGGCCAATGTCCGGCCACTGTGCTCGAGGCTCTCATGACCGTTCGACGACAAAGAATACCGGTTTCTCGATGTACTGACCACTATATCAAGGTAGAGCTCCGGTATAACGTCGCCTTTTAACCGGACCCCGGTCAGTCTGATTTCTGTCGACGATCCTCGTACATTTTTCCATTGCTTCGTGACCCATCGAAGCAAATCGATCCACTTCATCATGTATCCGCGTTACGATCTCCTCTTCGTGTTCACTTATCATGTTGTGACTGGTTTGTCCTTACCAGCGACGACCTATGATCAACGACAAACCGGTGATCTGAACGTGCAGGTTCACCTGAAGGATGTACAAGTGTTGGCGTTATTGGACTCGGAGTTGCTTGACGATTACACGGTAAAACGATGACTATCGGTCACCACGTTTATGCCAAGATATTAACGTACCTCGATACGGTTAGATAACGCGATAAAGAGAACTATTATTATCGTTGGCTTTTATCTTTATTGTCTCTATGATATGTATGTATATATCACCGATCTTAAGGAATTTACCTTACCGTATATCTCAATTATATCATTTTAATGCGTGGGGCAGATATACGAAAGATAAGAAAATATCTAAACAAACTTTCTCATTCTCAAGCCACGAATATATCATTTCCTAATTGTAAACCAAAAGCAGTTTTCAAAAATTGACTATGTAGCGTTCAAACAGATATGAATTTAGACGAGTTAATAACAGTGTATAAATTATCGGTCGAAGAATGTTAGAAATTTTTTAAGTAAATTAATATGATCCTAAATTGCAGGAGTACGATTATTTCTACGACTATGCTGATTTCACGGTAAAACCGATCATCAAGCCTACCACCAGTACTACCACAACTACTACCGAAACAGCCCTATTAACTTCAGAAATTACCGAAGATGTCACTTCCTCCGTAGTATCTAATTCTACCTTACAAAATTCATCCTTTTCAATCATCGAATCAAATACAAATTCGACCATAGAAAGCACAGACGTTCTTTCCTCAATAAACAGTACAGAAACAAATGAAACTTTAGCAGATTTATCAAATGAAAATTCAGAAAATTCAACTAACGCGGACAATACATCGAGAACGAGGGTTAATAATAAAACTAAAAACCTACTCGATAACGGCGAAGAAACCTCAACGAAAGAAAAGGAATGGAAATTGTCTACGGATGACTCGTCCAACAAACTGTCTAGAAAACACTGTAGATCAGGATACTCGCCAGATGGTAAAGGTCGTTGTCGTCGTTTAAGTCAACGAAAATTATCATTAATTCCGTGAGTATTAACAAAATAGAAAACATGAAAACATCTTTCTCATAAAAAATTACCGCATTTAATTAATTAGTGAAGTTATGTAGTATGAAACTCGTTTTTAAAGAAAAAGTAGATGTAATCTTGTTCTTTATAGATTAGCAATGAGATTAGCGCCAAAACTTTTGGACGATCTAGCACGTGGCACGAAGAATCTTGCATAGAAGAAAGACGATCGAATACATTTGACCAAACGTGTAATGAATATTCGATATTGGTGCAGAATCGTATGTGATTGTGTGAAGTTGCCTCATGTTCCTCATGAACTTACCTTAAGTTACGTATATGTTCGTCATTGACATCCTTCGTGTTGCATTTTTATATGCCTGTAATTCATCAAATCAGTGTATATAATATAAAAAGTAATTATACTTGACAGGGTTATAAAATTGTCGTAATAAATTTATATACCCATATTAAATGATTGTTTTGATATAAATTTGAAATAAAACACCTTGGAGTATATCCTAAACTGCACGATGCTCTTTGAAAAATGTTCTGCACAAAAGGAGGAATATATACAGAGAGTATCTTTAAATATCGTGAGAACCCGGATTATTACGAGGATCGATAAGATACGATACGAACGATTTGCTATTCCAGGAAAACCAAATCAATTTTTTGGTTTATTCCACCTTCCGCCTGTCTTCCATGGTTGAGAAAAGGAATAAAAACTTCGAGCAATTACGTAACACGAGGTTATTTTTGAATACCTTCGTTTGTACCGTTACAGTTACCGTCGCACTAGAACGGTAATTTTTTCTACAAGAAATCAGGTGCTATTTTTTATTACAATAAAAGTATACAGAAAAAAGTAAGATTTATTATCGTAATACTGTTAGGTCATTTTAAATAGCAAATACCTCCTACGTTCCTATGCATTCATGCTATACTCTTGAAATAACTAACCTTGAATAAAATACTTTTATCGGTCGTTTTGCAGATCAGTATTTGAGACGTAGTTTCTATAAAATCATTTATTCAGATTCAAGGTCATTTTGAAGTCTAAAAAGTTCATTCTTTCAAAATGCGCTACCTCGGGAACACGTATGTTACAGCGAATACAATAATTTCTCCCAAGAATCGCACGATTTCTTTCTTTTAACCTGTAGAGGGGGATAAAGTCGTGAAAGAAGCTACGCACCGCAAGCGCAGCAGTACTATCATGAACAGTCTTGGTGGATAGCAGCGGCTTCTTAATCATCTAACAGTCAATTCCCAGACACACGAGGCGTTTCTTACCCTCTCCAAGCAGTGATACTCCCTAGATCTATATACAAGTCGTCGACGATTCAAAGCCGCCAAGGAAGCGAACAAACCTCTCGCACAGTCGAGCAGCGGACTTCGTTCAGCTTGGCCGATTCGAGTGGTTTCTAGAGGATCTCGTCGAGATGCCGCTACACGCCGCGTGTCTTATCTTACTATCAGGTAAAGATACTATTATGTAATTATTTTAAATCTCTTCGTAAGATAACTTCAGTCTCGGTATCCAATTTTTATTTTTATACAACTGTACTTTGTTTCTTCCACCTTTTTAAATCAATTATTTCGAATAATTTATACGTTCTTCGAAAACTAACCCGTATTAGCCTTCTTCCGATGCTAAAGTTCGGGGTTGAAATTACATCCTTCGCCCCTTTTTATTTTTTATTTACATTTCGTAACCTTATCTTGCAGGTATTCTATCTAAATCAGTCATTCCGCAAGTAAACGCAGCTCCAGCCGTTTACGATCAACGACAACACGGTGACTTCAATGTGGACACTAAGTTCGAGAACTTTTTGGTGATCGTTGCTACTTCCGGTAGCAGTGGTCTGTTTAGCAACCTGGCATCACAGGCATTGGAGTTGAACGAGCTAATCTCGCAGCGCAGTAAGCAACAGTCCAGGGAGAAGCCATCTGAAACGATGATTTACGAGACGGAGGGTGCAGATGGCGGGAGGGAGCCTTACCATGTCGAGATCGTTCACTTAGAAAAGGAAGGAGATAGCACAGCCAGAAGTAAACATCCTGACAAGTTGCCTGGCGCTAAAAGCAGCGAGAAAATTGAATTAGGGACGTCATCAAAGGATAATGGAAAAACGAACTCACAGCAAACAGTCGTCGATTCAGTGAAGAATGTCGAAGAAGACAGTAAAGAAGCCACGAAAAAAACTAGAAGCCTTTGGAAAGGTGAAGGGCAACATGATCTCATTGATGATTCGATAGAACCAAACAAAAGATCAACTGACATTAGAAATTCGTCAGTGGAGAACCTCGATCATTCTGACGACCTGCCGGTAAAAGAAGAAGCATTGAAAGCAACGAGACCAGGGATATCACTGAAGAAACAATTATCTAAAAAGGAGGAAGAGGATGTACCTTCGATATCCGAGGAGAGAAATGAATTGGGGGGCAAGTATCAGGAACTGGTACTGCTGGGTGGTGGTATTGAGAACTGTGGACCTGGAAGATACAGAGATAAATTAGGTATCTGTCAACATGATAAAAATTTCAATTGAAATCTACTCCCGTTTAATAAAAGATACATACCTTTCATTTGAGGATATTTATATATACATATAATATGACAATTGTGATATTTATATACTATAATCACAAGCTATGCGATGGTGCTCAAATTACATAAAAGTTTAATAATTTAAGATTATGATACGCATAGAAAGAAAGATATATAAAAAATCATTTATTTAAAATTTCAATCCAAACTTTGATCTCGTAATCGAACTAGACATACTTATTCTACCTTTTTTACATTTATATTATTTATACCATGTATCGTACATTTGTATTATGTTAAAAAAAGAAATAAATAAATAAATTGCGCACACAAACGAACAAATGACATCTTCGATCCTAATCTATCATAATATTATATTTTTTCTCGTAATAAAATTTTATAAAATCTCTGTTAGCATAATTCGATACTTTATAAAGTTATCTCTTTGCAGAATATTTTGGAGCGTTGAAAATTTGTCTATGTTTATTCTAATGGATTGACGATTAATTGTTATTTATATACCCAACTTGGTATTTGAAACCAAGATGTGTTCAAGAGATCTCAATTTTCAATAAGTCTTAATAACAAGATGCAATTTAAAACGAACCAGGAAAACAATTTACAAAGTCCGAGCATGACGGAAATATAAGAGCAAGGGCAAGGTTACGGTAATAAGCGGCGATTGAGACAGAGGAACGGGGAAATGAACTCGGTGGGGCCACACGAGGCCGTTGCCCTTTACAAATCGGTCCTGTGTCCTCTGTGTGCGTCTATGCATTTGTGTATAGGTAGGTATACGTGCACATTATTTCACGCACGAAAGAGTGTATATATGTAGGAGTAAACCGGCTATCGGCTACATGATTGCCTTTTTCTTTTCAGCAAGCGAATTTTGCCTGGAATAGAATTATATGGATTGATTAAAAAGGACAGATCGCCAAAAGAGGTTAAGTAAAACGAAATATTTCATTGCGCATTGCTTCGTATATCCTTAGTATTACTTAATAAAAAAGTCATAAGTACAAAATTTAGTGTTTAAATTTATTACCATTTTACAGTATGGTTAATGTTTAGGTTTTCCTTCAGTATCTTCATAATACAAATGTGATTGTATATTGCATCGAAAGAATATGACGCCGATGGATACCGGATTAAATATGATTTCAACTAAAATTCGATATTTAAATCATCTGTTACGAAAAGAAATTAATAATATATATTTTATAGGATGTGTAAGTAATTGTGTAATAGAATGAAATGAGATGTGAACATTTTTTAAATAGCCATAGCTATTCCACTCAAGAATCCATTCTATCTGGTTATGTATGCAACGGTACGTGCACGGTGGCCCACAGGTTCTTGAACTTGCTCGACAATCTGTTTCCATGCCAGGTGGGGACCAAGATCACCGGTCGGCAGGAGACGTCGTCACACCTTGCTCATCCTCCGCTCCGTCAAGACGTTCATTGCTCACGCTACCACACCACGGGCATCGTTTTTTCTCATCAAAATCCATCTTTAAGTCCTTCTCGCATTCTTGGTCATTTCTCGATTAATCGTTTGTCGCGTATCAATTTTACCTTGACTCGGTATTTTGTTTCGTGTTACTCGACAAATCGATCAAACTCGAAAGCGTTGCAAAGAGTTACCCATCGAGTAATTTAGTATACGCGTATAGATAAATACATTATCGATATTGGCACCGATTATCGAAACATATATCGATGCTATCGATCAACATCATGCGAATCTTCAAAATGGTGCTGCTACTTGCCGCGTTCTGTTCCAATAGAGTCGTCCAGTGTTTACCGATCGCGAACGAGACATCGACCACGGAATCATCGAGTCCGACGACATTATCTCCCTATCACAATTCTACCGTCGATTATTACGATCAACGACAGAATGGAACTGAGAATTACCGTATCCACGTAGACGGTGTGATATTCGTGGTCGCTCCAATCGAGACGCTCCTCCTAGCTGGTGCTGCTGGAGATAAACCTAACTTACCGGTAACTGATTCTTCGAAGCCGCCATCGAATAAACCGGAAGTCGATTCGAAACCACCGATGGCACCCAAGTCAGCACACAGGTATTTTCAAGTTTTTAAAATTGCACTTGCAACCAGCGTGATATCTATTGTACTTTATTCGTAAATAATTACGTATAACCAACATTCACATTTTTGCCTTCATTTTTTCAGATTACGTAGTATGAATATTGGTTTTATTGTAATGTATTATTTTTCAAATTTATCATACTAATATAATATATTTTATTTTCAGAACCAGTTTACGCTTGGCAAACTTGCTGGTCCCGTTGCTGCGTCGTATTCATCACGAGTGAAGAATTGAAACATTTCTACGAAACTCTGCAAGATATTTACGTAAAATTTATCTAATTACCAATTTTTGTTGTTTAACAAACTTCTATCATCTCTTCATCTCGATCATATCATCATCATCATCCCTGACTCATCAAGATGAACTGATTATTAATATTAATGTAATGAAGCATTTACTTTTGAACTTGCTTATAATGGAGCTACGAAAATTGAAAAAAAAATGAATAGGAAAAAGTATAAAAATTAAAAGGTATGTTAAACTGAAAATATTTCATTTTAATTAATTCTATACATGCTAGTGAATGGTGCAAGGTTTTTGTAACTTATTATGTTGTCCTTTGAATGATTTTTATGTACATATTCGTTCGTATCTACCTTCACGAATAATTGTATACTTGAGTAAATATACAATATACAGTTCTTATCGAAATGAAATTTATTTGATTAAAAATTAAAATACATTATTTATGAGTTCCTTTTTTGGTATATCATCACAATACTTTGTATAAAAAATGCTTAGGACTATGATTCTCAGAATATTTATTTGGGTGGAATCGTTTATTTCGTTAAAAAAAGAAGAGATAGAGAAAAAAATCACTTTCACACGAACTTTACAAATTACGATGTACAGTATCTAACTTGTACTGTTTAAAGGAAAGAAAAGAAGAAAACCTATATAAAAAGGCGATCGTTTAAAACGCAATTAGGATAAAACCGTAGATACACGATGTTCACTTACACATATATACAATATTTCCGAAAACTTACACGACGGATAATTGTGACTTATGGAAGCGTGTACAAGAATATGTTCTTCAAATATATCTCACCATTAAAATAGAAAGCAGCTCTGTGTGTAACGTGTGTGTTCTCTTTCTTCCTCATTTTAATACACGGGAATAATTTACGATAAATACCGATACCTTTTCATTTTCGTCTTTATTTTCTTCTTGCGTAAAAACGTTCCAACGAAAGATATCCTTGGATACGTTTGCAATTACGTTTTAAAACAGCAAGGACATTTAAATATCGACAAATGATGGATCAAACAATATTACGAACAATAGTACGTTTCGTTTCATTCGAATGATTCATATTCGCCAATATATCGATAACGTTGATCCTCACTATGTAATGTATTGTAACACTAATGTACCCTGTTGATATTTTACGTTTAAAGATTATACATTTCTTACTTTTGTTTCCAATATTCGAACGAAGAAGTGAACTTCGATGAACGGGGTTTAAGGTACATTACAACCTATTCGCTTCCCTCTCTAAGTATACAGGAATTAATACTCTTGAGAAAATGGTTCATTAGTAATAGTATGATAAAATGCAATTCGGTGGGCACAATAAGGAAATTCATTAGTTAACAAAATTAAGTATTCTTAATGAATTTGTCTATTTTTTTTTCTTTTTTATATTTAAGCGATTAATCGCGAGTACTTCTAATACGAGATACTTAGCTATTGATTCAACAATACTATATGCAAAATGATAATGATTCAAAGGATACATTAAACTTATCATCTCTGACTAAATGAAAGCCTGAGTTACATGACTACGATTATCGAACCGTGTGAATCATAGATTACACAATTCAATTTTGAAATTATAAGAAGAAATTTACTGTTATTATATACATGGATTACACATCTTTCAACGATAAAATATACTAAAGCAATGCGCACGAATACCTTCAATAATATGACGGCACGGAGAAAGCTGTACATGACTTCGACACACGCAAAATGCTTACAATTTATAGACTACGATATTATCTAATCACCTTGATATAATCAGCCGAAAAAACAATTTGTATGTATAGATTGTATGAAAATTAATTCTCACAACCGTTGCAGCGTGATTCTTCATTGATTCGAACATGTGAAACCATACTGTAATAGCCGTAGTGATTAATTTTCATGCACCCAAGACATTACCGAGCGCCAGTTCAGCTTAATTTCATCAAACAATACGCATTAGGGCGATTTTCAATGCAGCTCTCTTTTCGGCATCAACAACGAATGATTATGGAGACAACAGGGTCAATAATGATTTATATCGTCAGAAATAAAAGGCGATAACAAAAAAAAGGAAAAGAAAAAGAGAAAGAAAGAAAGAAAGAAAGAAAAGGAAGATAAGAAGAATAAGAAAGAGGAAATGTCTTTAGGAAGAGGGTTGAGCCGCTGCGTTCGCGTTGAGATCTTCGCAGTCTGTACCTCCTCCAGGGCCACTATTATTACCAACTGCGGGCTCGTCAAATTTTAATTCCTCCTTACCCGCCTATAGAGGAATTATTCCATTTGACATCTTTTTCAAAAAGTCAATCGCTGGTTAAAAAATTCTTAAAACGGCACCAGAAGCATTTCATAGATATGTATCGGTAACGTCACCGGCTATTACCTCTTTGATTAGCAGACGGCAATTTTCCATCACGCTACGCCTTCTGTCCGAAGTATTGCTTAGAATTTCGTCTGGTTGATGCAAGTTGTCCACGATTTTACGCAGTTCTTCTAATTCCGTCGCCGTTATCTCCAATTTCGATTCTAATTCGGATCTGCAAATTACTACATGTTTATACAATGTTCTTTGTACGCGCCTTGGTGTACAAGAAGGAAATATGAAATTACTTCTCCTCTTTCAGCTCCTGTATGCATGTGTGGTTATCAAGTTGTATTATTCGCAATACTTTCAGTAATTTTGTGACAAGATTATCTACATCAATAACTTGATCAACAAGACCGACAGCAGAACAGTAATCCGAGGCCAGCGGACCATCATTGGTGCCAGTGTCAGATTCGCTAATAGAATCGCAATCATCGTCCTCCTCGTTTTCAACCTGTAAGAATTCATATAAAGTCTATCTACTAAGTTCCTTTCTTATTAACGTTTATCATTTAATATCTTCCATTTTAAGATTATCGTATTTTTACCTTACGACGATGTAAAATAGCCTGCGTGAGATTCGTAAGACTCGAACATTCCTCGTTGGTACGTGTCTTTTTGAGATTACCCTCGTCCACAGTTTCCGGAAAGCTTAAAGCTCTGCGGAGCGAGTCGCTGCTTGATACCATGTTATGCGTATACGTATCGGGCAGGGGAACGTCTTCTAACACGCTTTCCATCATCAGGCATGGCTCGGTTTCAAAATCGAGCAAGTCAGATGATGACTCCATGCTCAGTTCTAAGTTACATAAAATATGTTGCATAAAACAAATCAATAATAGTTAAACAACATTCGCTATTCGTTAATAAATTTCTTTTAAATATAATATTATAGAATTAAATTAAATATAAAGTGCAATATATATATACCTTTGTACATTTGTTTGGCCGATTCTAGTGTAGACTTTTTATCAGCGTTTTTTATTGCAAAAGGATGCGTCGCTGCATTCCGGATAGCTCCAATCATCGCGGAAACAAAGGAACCGCTTTTTGGACTAGGTGTACACTCTTTCAAACTATGCTTAGAGCTAACAGGACTTGACTCTATGCTACTATTGCTTCTACTATATGCTTCATTGTGATATATTACATCCTACAAATAAAATCAATTATTAAGTACCATAAAATGGTAAATACAAAATGTATAATGAGAAAAATAGCGAAATATTACTTCGAGGTCTTTCACTGAGATATTATAGGATGTTATTAGTTGATCTACCAATCCTTCTAGCCTAGTCCCAAGACCGGAAAGTGCGACCGCTGCTCCGGAAACAGCAGCTCCTTGTGTGAGTAAGAGTTCCCTGCTTCGTCGTTCGACTGCGTTTAATTTCATGCTCATAGATAAATTTTCTTGTCTGCACGTGAACAAAAGAACAACGGATAAGATCAAGATTTATATTTAGAGAAACTTTTCAATAGTTATTTGTCTCGTGTAAACATTTACCTTCGTTGTTCGCTAATTCGCACTAAATGCTTGCATTCTTCGGTTTGCCTCTCTAATTCTAACTCGCGTTTCCGTAACATCTCTTCTTTTTTCGCTAGCTATAAATTAGAAAGAGTAATTACGCTAATGTTTTCAGTTACTATTGTTCTTGTACTTTTTGACGAATATAATACCTCTGTTTCAGCCTCTTTTAAAGCCTCCGCTAAAGTGGCTTTCTCTTCTTGAAGAAAATCTTGCATCTCTGCCGACTCTGCCTCCAGTTCTTGCTGCTGCTGTAGCAACGCCTTTTGGGCAGCCAGGCTTTTCTCCAAATCCTCCACAAATGAACCAAACACCATGAACGAACAAACGTAAATATGTAGCTCAAACACGATACGAAAGGTATAATTCCAATATAACTTACCCTACTCAGCATACGACACAAAGACTGTAAATCAGCTATTTCTAGCTGTTGGTTAGCAACAACTTGTCCAGACGATTGCAAATGACACTCGAGCTCCAGGAAGCTATCGCTACCTTCTGAAAGCAATCTATATTTACTCGACCTACGAAAAATAATAAAAAAAAAAAAAGACAAATACAAGATCCCAGTTAAGGGATCTGGATAATCACCTGTGTGCTCCGATTGTGGCGTTCCAAGCATCGCTAGTACTCGTTGTGCATTTCTATCCAATTCCTGTCGCGCAAACGCGTGGTCGGCTTGTTCCTCTTCAAGGAGACGCTTCACTTCAACGATTTCAGCCTTCAATTTCTCATTCTCCTCTTTTTGTTGCAACGTTTCTTCGTTCAACCGTTTAATGTCACTCTGCATCGCTTGCATGTCATCCCACGTGCCCTCCGTTTGACATCCTTCGTGCAATCTCTCCACCACTTCCGGCCCGGTGATGGCGCTTGGCACCCCAGACAAAGCGTTCTCGATGTCATGACCGGTCAGACCAGTTTGGACACTGGTTTCGTGATAGATACGCGTCTTCTCGGCAGTCTTATGCCTAGGATAGGGCGGCAAACTCTTGTGCCCCGAAGACTCTTTGGTTCCGCTCTTCTTCTCGATCTGTCTGCTCAGACTCACGTCTCTACTCCCAGATCTACTTCTGATGGCTTTGTCCGTTTTCTCGGTGACCTTGGCGATACTGATCTTGTTCCTGTTCCTTCTAGGCAACGTGGCATACGTGTCCAAAGCCTTGTTGTCCGTGCTAGTGGTCATCTTATCCGCTCTACAAGTCTTACCAGCTTCCGTACGACCTGTATAAGGTACTCTAGGGGTTGACAGAGGTTTCCGGACCTCCTCGGACGGTGTTGAGCTAGGCGTGCGTGCACCACGTGTGCTGGACCCGCCTCTGGACCTGCAGCTGCTGCTCTGACCTCGGCCACGCTGCGCCAGGTCTTTATTAATTACCGTGGTGAGTACGGATGGCAGTGAATCGGGGATTGGTCTCGTTCTTGTTCGCGGCGGCATAGGAGTCGTTCCTGAACGGAATGTCGTCGACGCTCGACTGGCGCTTGCCGTGCTATCATTGTTGCACTCTCTAACCGCTGATTTCTCTCTAGATCGAGCTCTGTCCCTCGTTGCCGGCTGTGCTTTGCTCAAGATACCTCTCGGGGTTGCGGTACGTGGTTTGGAACGCGCGGTAGCAGCTGAATAGGTAGTGTTTAACGGCGTCGGCTTCACCCTGGTATTCTTCTGAGTCTCAGTCGCGTTTCCTTTCTTTTTACTAGCGTTCGAGGACGTTATGGTTCTCTTGACGTTCGTTCGGTTCGCACGGGCAGAAACGCTGCCTGCGATGGAGGAACTTTCGCTGCCTCCCTCGCTGGTGCCCTCTCCTCCGGTGGTCAGTCTTACGTCGTCCGGCAAGGTCGCACACGGGTCCTCGTAGACGGAGCAACAGCTGACTAGACTGGAATCGCAAGACGCCTCGTCAAGGCCGCCGCAGCTGCTCGCGTAATCTATGCTGTTTCGACTTCGTACCTGAAAACGTCACTGGTCAGTATACATCTCGAATTGATCGTTGCTTTGATAAAGTCATTAACCGCTTAGCTTATTAGCAATCTTCGCGCGGAGATCGCGTAAAGGGATATATAATACGAATCCTCCTACGTAAAATACTAATGACTGCTTTAAGCTATCCAACTTCCTGAGGCAAATCTATTTACAGACCGAAATGGGTCACTCGGTATAGTGAACTATAATCCCGAAAGCTCCCTTGTATCAACATCCTTCATAAGTAACAAGCACGCGAATTTGTGACCTTCAATGTTTCCACAGAGGAGCCTGGATGACCTTGCTTAATAGGTCACTGGAATAGTCGAAAATGACCTGGAGGTAAATTTTCGCGAAACTTTGATCCATCTCTAGCTTAAACTGCTTTTTTATACAACTCCCTTTGCTAAAATCTCGTCGATATTCTCGAATAATTTCCTCTATCTACGAGATCTTAAGGTAACCAGGTATCCCTTTACACGGAAGCTTGCTAACAACGTTTCTCCTGTTTTTCCAGGCTCTTGGAAGCGATCGATCCTCACCCTGGGTACCTCAGTGGCGCATCCCTCAACGCCGCTGTCGCTTCCATCCTTGCTGTCCTTCCCTTCGCCGGAGTAATCCTTCCTCTCGTTGGTCAGAGTCCCGTTCGTCTTGGGGGCCTCCGAGGACTCGGTCACGTGGATGACGGTGATGTTGCACTCGCTGTTCATCGTGTTGTCCGGATCCTCCTCGTGCAGGAGCTTGTCGGCGTCGACCAACGGCGACGCGAGGTCCTCCGGGACGCCGGAGTCCTGCCTCGCGACATTCTGCACTGGCGACACTTTCAGGCTGTTCTCCTCGAGAGGCGTCTTCTCCATCTCGAGGCTTAGTTGCTCGTTGCTCGGTGACACGCTCATTTCGCGGTTGCCATTCTGCAAATTCAACATGGACAGATTACAATCGGGCTTTTGGATTATGCAGCGCGTTGCGTAAGACAGAAAGATCGTTGATTGTTACGTCGGCTAATTAGGTAGACCAGCATCGTCACGGCGAGCAGAAAATCATAGTTTAAATCATAGTTTATTGTGTATATCTTCGCGGTGTATGATTTCGTTGACACGCGGCCGAGATTTCGCGCGTGTGGCTATAGCATAGCGTTATCGTCGCGGCAATTACGCGAAACCTATTACGAGTTCTTATCGTGGCTATTAACACTTAGTCTACCGGTTTCTGATAATGCTAGGCCTAGACCACTTCCTTCAAGAATTTCCTTTTATTTTTTCATTTACTTCGCTTCCTCGAGTCTTTACTTTTTTCTACAACTACCGCGTTGCCTCGATATTCGAGTTTTAACTTTAAGTAACTATTGCCATTGCCATTGCTAGCCGTTATTGTCGTTACCCTTCTCATTGCTATCTCTATTACCGGTATCGATGTTGTTGCTCCTTGTAATTACTATTTCACTCGCTGTTCGTCATTGATACCTTTGTTTTCGTTACCTGCTATCACGTTTGTTCCTGCTATCGCGACTGCTATTGACCTTTCCATCGAAGTTACGTAAAGCCTATTAACTAATGCGTTTATTTTGTTACGTTCTATTTCCTTGGCTGACCGTTGAAAGTTATCGCAAGTATCACTAGCAAGAAATAGCGTTAAATAATAAAAAGATTCGATTATATACGTCGTTCGTTAAATAGCATGCGGTCAACCGAATTTTAACTTCTTCTCTGATCTTTAATTATAATAATTAACAGGTGATCCGATATCCAATAGGTGATTCGCGTAGAGTTTGCTTCCGTGAACACGAATTCCTAATCGACATTGCTCTGTGACTCACGGTTTTCGAAAAATTTGAGTTTCTTTTTTTACGAGACACGAGTCTTGTCTAAAATGGCGTGTTACGTAAAAAGTAAGAACGATAAGAAGTTCATTGTTGTTTCGTAAATTAAGCGAGAGTATCGGGAGTTTATGAAGGTCTGTAATTATAATTATTCGTGCTGCTGAATAACTATAATTGGTCATGAAAGTTTAAAAATAAGCCTCCGAGCGTACTTTCTACGCACATTCATGCATTTATATGAAAAGTTCTTTGCCTCGTGCGAATTTGCTATGCAGTGGCATATTCTGCGAACTTTTCTGAAGAAGAAACCACTCGAGAAAAATATTAGAATGATGTTCAATACTGATAGTACGGTAAAGTATATGTTGGAACCAGTAAGCGGGATTTTGCCGCCAAACGGCCATTGCTCGCGCAGCTTCGTCAGGGCCGTACCTGCGAGTAACCGGTACCCTAATCATCGTCCAATAAATATAATTCTTTTATATGTATAGCACATTTATATGTTTCCGTGTATCCTTTTATACTAATCGCAAAATTATAAGAAATTCCTTTAAATCATTTGTAATTAGAAGCAATTTCGTTATTCGATACGTAAATACGAATGACTTTTTTTCGGGTTTTAGTTTATAAAATATGTATAAATTATTAAATTTATTATTCATAGTTAATTGCAATAGTTGTCAATGTGAAAAAATTAATAAATTATTGGTTATTAGAGCAGAAAAGTAATAATTAATGGATCGGTAAAGTTCGGACATTTTCGTCGATTTTCGACCAATCGCGGGCTATATAAAGGGCGAAGCGTCGTTAATTGAGTCATTTGCCGATTTGGCTTTGGAAGTGTAACGTCAAAATTTTTTCGCATACGGAAATAGAAGATTCGAAGTGAGGTTAAGGTTGGTTCATAATTTCAAATAGAATATGTTAGCGTTGCGACGATTGCAAAGGTTGGGGGAAAAAGAAATCCATTTAAAATTATAAAAAATAATGGATTTCTTTTTCCCTAACATAATATTACACGAAATATCGAATTTTCCTTGTGATTTATATTCCTTTCTGTGGGTCTCGATGCGTAGCCACCTCCACGTGGTGAGACCTGGTAATTGGTATCGTTTTCCAATGAAAAATCTTTGAAAAACTGATTTTTCATTGGAAAATGATACCAAGCTAAGAGCTACGCACAAAGTTTAAGATATTTCCTATCTCTTGTAAATTTTCAATGTTCCCTTTGAACTTTGAAAATAAAGAGAGGGCAATATCTGACAAAGTTATATGTTAATTAAGAAGAATCAAGACAAGCAAGGAAGAAAAGGTAAGTAAAGGAGAGAAGGTAAGTAAGGAAGAAAAAGTAAGTAAGGAAGAAAAGGTAAGTAAGGAAGAAGAGGTAAGTAAGGAAAAGAAGGTAAGTAAAAGAGCAAAAAAATGAAAAAAATTATCAAACGAATACTATATAGAATTCTTGGAATCGGTCGACGAGCGACCTCTTATCATGTTTTATTATCCTGATACAAAGTCCTCAAATGGGCCAAAAATTTCTCGCAGAGATGGCAAAAGTTTTGTCCCAGAGAATACCTCTTGTCATGTTCTATGGTCCTGATACAAAGTTGCGAAATCGGCCGAAAATTTGAAGCCGAGGCTGCAAAAGTATTGTCCCGGAGAATTCTTGGAAATGACGTCATTTCTCGGAATTGTCGACCTCTTATCAAGTTATATATTCCTGATACAAAATCGGTCGAAAAGTTCTAGCCGAGATCGCGAAAGTATTGTCCCGGAGAATTCTTGGAAATGACGTCATTTCTCGGAATTGTCGACCTCTTACCATGTTATATATTCCTGATACAAAATCGGTCGAAAAATTCTAGCCAAGGCTGCAAAAGTATTGTCCGCAGAATTCCTGGAAATGACGTCATTTCCCGGAACTGGCGACCTCCTATCATGTCATATTATCCTGATACAAAGTCACAAAATCGGCCGAAAATTTCACGTCGAGCCGCAAAAGTATTGTCCTAAGAATTCCTGGAAATGACGTCATTTCTCAGAAGTGGCGACCTCCTGTCATGTTATGTTATCCTGATACAAATCGTGAAACTTGTTGCCACAGCTAGAATTTTTCGGCCAACTTTGTATCAGGAGAACATAACTCAAGAGGAGGTTGCCACTTCTAAGAAATGACGTAATTTCCAGGAATTCTCGGGGCAATACTTTTGCGGCTTCGGCTAGAATTTTTCGACCGACTTTGTATCAGGATAACATAACACGATAGGAGGTATGCCAGTTCCGAGAAATGACGTCATTTCCAGGAATTCTCGGGGCAATACTTTTGCGGTCTCGGCTAGAATTTTTCGACCAACTTTGTATCAGGATAACATAACACGATAGGAGGTATGCCATTTCCAAGAAATGACGTCATTTCCAGGAATTCTCGGGACAATATTTTTGCAACCTTGGCGTAAAATTTTCGGCCGATTTTGCGACTTTGTATCAGGAACATAGAACATGCAAGGAGGTATACAATGGACAATACTTTTCCCGCGAACATGGACAAAACTTTCTCGGCTTCCTGGTCAATAGTTTTGCCGTCACCGTGGACAAGAGTTTCTCGGCTTTGCGGTCAATACTTCTACAGCCGGCCGCGAAATTTTCGACCTCCTTGTACGTTATGTATTCCTAATACAAAGTCGCAAAATTGGCCAATAGTTTTGCGGCGCTACTGCGAAAGTTTTGTCGATAGACCTCCTTTCGTCTTATGTTCGCCTAATAGAAAATCGCAAAATCGACCGAAATTTTGCGAGACTGCGAAAGTTTTGTCGATAGACCTCCTTTCGTCTTATGTTCGCCTAATAGAAAATCGCAAAATCGACCAAAATTTTGCGCGACTGCGAAAGTTTTGTCGATAAACTCCTTTCGTCTTATGTTCGCCTAATACAAAATCGTAAAATTGACCAAAATTTACGCGACTGCGAAAGTTTTATCCATAAACCTCCTTTCGTCTTACGTTCGCCTGATAAATAATCGCAGAATTGGCAAAAGTTTCCCTGCCAATTCCAGCGAAATTAGTAGGCCGAGAATTCTTTGAATTCTATCAGCATGAAACCTCCTTTATTAAATTATTATTAAATTATTAAATATTATCCAACGACGAGCTATTCGATTAAATTATATTTCCGAGGGTTTTATCGTTTTTTTTAGTTTTTTAGGCCAGCTAGTAGAACCTGGCGGATAAAATCGTAGACGAGGTGCTCTGACGAGAAAAACGGAGCAACGGCAAACAAACGAAATGGTTCATGGTTGCGGGAATAAAGCCGTGTCGAACGCAGACAGGAACCCGGGTCGATGAAGCAATTAAAATCCGAATCTTGACCGTGCACAGGCAATCGACGCGATATTCGATTAACGGGTATAATATCCGGGAAACTGGCCAGGAGTGGCGAAAATGAAACACACGTGGAGGCGGGCCAGCAATTTTCGGCAGCCAGATGGAAACTCGATTTCGCGTCGAATCGTCTGAAGGAAATTCCGGATTACGGGGTCTAAACGAATTTCTATACGAAATCTCTACACCGAAATCTGTATACCGAAATCTGTACTTCAAATCAGAGAGATTTTTCGTCTCTTTACTCCTCGAAAACACCGGACAACGAATATTTTTAGGCTTGGCGAATTAACAGATACAAGTTTACATTATCGCGCAAATTGAAAACGTAAAAGATCCTTTGGGTTAAGCTTCTTCGCGAAGTTAGAAATTTTGTTCGATTATTTTACAATAGAAATTCGATGATAAAACGTTTCGAAACTTTCTCCTCCCACCAGAATTAACATCGCCAGAATTTCACCTGTGCACGGAAATCGAGCAACATTCCGAGACGGAACTCTCGATGAATCGCCATTCACGCGTGTAGACACGCGTGCGTGAAATATAGAGTGGTAAGTAGCCGCAGAGAATTTACGAGTTGCATAGTTACGTAATCCTGTCAGCGGTTTGTCCTTAAATACCAGGAAATTGGCGCGGTACCGTTTCGACCAATGGCATTGCGTAAATCGCGCTCGAAAAAGGGCGGCAAGACGAGTTCGAAATAAGCGATAAAAATAACGCCCGTTAAAACGAAACAAGCTATCCAATCAAACGAAATTTCGATTCTTAAACGCACTAGATACTTTCTACTATCCTATCGACGCTTATTTTCAACGCGAGAAGAAAAGTTAGAAACGAAATCGAGAAGATCTCGAGAAAAGATAAGTTAGAATAAAAATTACGTTTACTGGGATTTTTAGAGACGCGTTTTAAAAACATGCTTTGAAAAACATCTTATAATTAGCGTTAGAGACAGAGTTCGGTAAGAAAAGGAAGAAAAACACGATTGAACGTGATCGAGCAAAACAAAGGCTCGCTCGCCTCCGCTTCCGCCCATAACCTCACTTCTCGATTGCTCCTGTCTTTCTCTCTCTCTCTCTCTCTAGCCATCGTCCATGCGTCGTGTCTCTCTCTCTCTTTCTCTCTCTTCCTCTGTCTGTCTCTCTTTCGCACGGTTACGTGTATATTTCAAACGTAATCGGCGAGGAAGATGGCGTCATTGCGCGGTGTTCCCCCTTTCGAGGAGGAATAGGTCGCGTAAAAGGTGTTTAAAGCAGTGACGATGCTCCACGCTCTCGTGTTGTCATTGAATAATCCTCCCCTCCACTGGCAATTGATCGCCTCGTATCTTTCACGCAATTCAGAGCTGATATACAAGAAAGTTCAATGACGAGACACATCGATTGATAGGCTTTCCTAGAAAATCGTTAAACGCGTCAAATAGAACCATGTTATTATTGTTACTATTTTATAAACGGTAATAATAATAAGTATATTCGTAATTACAAACACTGCTGATGATATTAAATTGAACTCTGGTCGCAATAAATATTTAAGTAACGTTTAAAGCCTATTATTAGAAGTTTAGGTAACGCTAGAAGTTTGTTGTACAAAGTATCGTATAAAAATCTGGGGGATGATGGAAGTTTGTTAACGAAGCTTTTGGGGACTGTTAAAAATTTGTTTCCGAAAGTTTGTCACTGAGAATTTGCGACGAAAGATCGAATAAAAGATTAATCGACTATTTTAACTTGTTAATTCATTGATCTCACCTTCCAAGCATAATGATTTGTTTTCCTTGTGTATCGGTATTTTTCAATGCCTCGCTACATTCCTAGTAGACACTAATGGCGTTATATTTACGTTTCTCAGACGAGAACTTGGCCTAACAGAAGTTATTTTTTCGCAAATTGCTCTATCCGTGAAAGCTTCCGGTCGAAGAATGACTCAGTTAACAAGTTGACGGTCAATTGAGATAATTTCAACTGACCTATCGATAATTTTCTCTGCGAATTCGCTAAAAAAAACGAAACGTTAGCTCGAGGTGATAAAGATATACGAAACGCGCGAGAAGCTTCGTTCGTGCAAATTTACATAATTCGAAATATTCAAACTGGAACGAGATATCGGAAGCTACTTAAATTTTCTCGTACAGAAAGCATTAGTAATTCGAGCGATTAGCCAAAAAATATTCGAAGACACTCGAGTGTACTCGCTTAGTTATACGAACATTCGAAATGGCAAACAGAATCCGAGGAAATGGTTGCAAAGAAATCAGCTGAAATCCTCGAGCGAGCTAATGCTAGTCCAGTTTCCTCCAATTACACGAACCACTCTAACAGGAAACTTTACCCCAGACCACTTGTGAATAAGCGAAATTCCTCCGGCTACCAAACCCGAACAATTCGACCTATCCGAATCCCGACATTAAAAGCAATTACCTTGGAGGAAGAGCAATTCGAACGCCTTGCTACGTCCAAGGTCGCGACGAGCCATCGATCATGGTTCGTCGGAATGAAAGATAATGAGAGATTGAGAAGAGAGATGATCCTCGGAGAGATCCATCGACTTCTGAGACGCGTGGAGCGAATAGCAGAGGAATAAGATCAGCGATAGAAAGCAGCTCTTCTGTTGACCGTGATAATCGGCGAGAAATGGCAACAGCAAAGGCGGTTGGTGGCAGTGGCGGGTATAAGGTCTCGGGAAGTCCCGAAAGCGGCGAGGCCGATTGGCCGACAAGGAACCCCGGTTCGTGCCTCGTGCCACGCCAGCCATTATTACAGCGCAGCTACGCTGTTGCTGCTGCTGTCTCGATCGACCACTCGACAAACGAACAACCACTTGATTCCACAGTGGATCAATGTTACGCTATTCTCTTTCGACGATACTTCTTTCGGTACCTGCCGTTTTCAGTGGTTATTACTTAATCGGTTAATCAGTCCTGTACAATTTCTATCTCATTTCTACTTGATTTTCGCCTAATTTTCGCCTGTGTTACTTGAAAACAAGGAAAGGAGTTAGTGTAACGTTTTGTACGTTGGTTTTCGAGGTGGATATCAGTGAGAGAGAGAGGATATGGAGTTTGAAGAGAGAGGAATAAAAAGTTCGACGAAGTTTGTACAGTTATTTGTGATAGAAGAGAATTGAACAGTCGGGGTGTGAGAGTGTACAGTGAAGAATGTGCAAAGCGAGGAGGAATTAAAGATTTGCGACAGAGAAGATCAAGGTGAGTCCCGATGTCGATTCTGATAGCCGAATTCGATACTCCACGCTGATTAGGTACTTCCCTGTTAATCGAAAGAAGGAAACTTATCTGTCGAGTGTTTAAAAACCTCCGCTATAATCTCTGCATTACCGTTTCACGCGAGAGATCCTATCACACACTGGTCTCGATCTGCGGTTTTCTGTCACACTTCTTATTACAGCTAACCATTATTGACCTGAATATCTTGTATTTTCTAGAATTCCAACGAGACAGGATTCGAAGACACCTCGAAGACGGGGAGAAACTACTTTCGTCAAAAGCCCGAACCCTATCTAAGCGATTTGTAGGAAATCGATGAAGAATAATTCTCTAAAAATCATAGCCCGTCGAATATCAACTGGTCCAAAAGCAAAGGAACTCGCAGGTACTCACCTCGTCGAACCGCAGAACCAGGCTGTTAAACCTAACGATCCTCCTGGAGTACCTCGAGGGTAGCAACGAGACCAGGTTCATCTAAACGACTGGCTGTCTCGAATCGATGACTTGAGAAACAAATCAGACCGTGAAAACGACGAAACCACTCGCGATTAACGACTCTACTCGTCAAAGGAGTAACAACAACTCCGGGAAATCGATCTCGTCGAGTTGCATAAGGCACTCCTCGCAGTTTCGATTTACAGAAACAGCTCTACGATTACACGGGTATCGGCTGAAAAATAGATCGTAAAAATAGGCGATCATCGTTTGAAAAACATGGTCGTGAAGGAGGTGTCGGTTAGAAAAATAGCCGGGGACGGCCTATCGGTGAATCTGCACTCAAACGATCAGGTCTTGGAGATCACGGGTGACGGATGTGACATCACGATGTCGAAGAATCGTGGCAGCGTGAAGATCATAGGGGATGGCTGCCGGCTGAAGATAAATCAGAACATGGGTGACGTGGAGTACACGGGAGACGGTGGGCAAGTCCTTCTGGGTCCAAAGTCAGTTAAGGATAAAGTGAAGTACGTCGGTGATGGTGGTAGGATTAAATTCGACGTGGAGTTACGGATAAAGGACAGGAAGTCGAAGAGAGTCTCAAGAGGAGAGACTGAGATGAAAGAAACGAGCGAGGAAAAGAAGAGCACTGAAAAGAATAAAAGCGAGCCGAAGAAGGTAGAGAAGGTGGAGAAGGTGGAGAAGGTGGAGAATGTGGAAAATGGAGAGAACATGGAGAAGGTGGAGACGGTAAAGAATTCGCCCGATGCGCAAAAAGAGACAAAACGAAGCGAGCCTGATTGCAAGGAGGAGAAAGAAAAGGATGAGACGAAGGAGAAGAAAGAGAAAAAGGAGACGAAGGAGAAGAGAGAGAAAAAGGAGAAAAAAGAGAAGAAAGAGAAGAAGGGTTGGTCCACGAAGACTAGAATCGTCACGACTTTGGAGTACGATGAGAAGACGATAAAGAAATGGTTTGCGAAACCGGGAAAGGTGATAAGAACATTGGACGGGGCTACTTTTGTGAAGATTGTTCCGAAGCAGACAAAAACGAAGATTACAGTGAAATAAAGAGGAATAAACGCAGAAAATGATAGAGAACTATACTCTACGGTCTAACTTAAAATCGTGAAATATCGATCTTAATGGTTGGATATAGTGGGTGAAGAATCGAAGAAAGATGGGATTAATATTTGAAGATTTAAGTCTGGTGGACGCTAAGCAAAAGTTCCTACGCACGAATAAATAGAAATTACGAAATACGAGTTTCCAAGGAGAATTGTTTGATCGTGAATCGAATGTTTCGATAAGAGTGAGTCAGATGATTGGAGAAGCCCCTTTGACGATTCTTTGAAAAAGAATTTCTTGAAGGAATCGGCTATACCAGCAGTTGACTGATCGTAAGAAAATTATCTATTACTCGAAACTAGGTAGATGATGAGCAAGAGTAATGCATATTCTATTGGTCATAATATGACAGGTGTTTCTTCTCCGATACGGTTACATTCGTGTTTTCATTATTGGGAGAAAGTACCACACCTGCAAATAGATAGAACGATAAAGTAATGGCGTGAAGAATCAGTATTAACTGTTTAACATAAGATAGAAAGATCGTTGAGAAAGTCGAAATACTTGCCTGGCACTTGTGCTATTATTTATTGCTAATTTCAGATACCTAGATATATATTTTCTCAGACACATTTTCCGATTTAAAAATTTTAATCGAAAATGGAAATTCGTGTATCCTATTTTCATAATGCTGCTAAAAAAAAAAGATATCGCTGTTACATTATAACCAATTAGATAATAGCATTCTTTTAGAGTACAAACTTCTGAATTCTTTCTTAACGGTAAACGCTTGTGTCACGCTAGAAATACGGAGGACGCCGTAATCGATCAAACCGGAAGAAAAATTCTCCTTAGTTCCCGTTTTTCGCCATGACGAAATAATAAATCAAGGTAGGAAAACGATGAAATATTCCTCGACGAACAGTCCAGTGAAAAATGATTCCCTAGAATCTAATTGTTTGAGTTCCTAAGCACAAATTTTCTCTGTTAATTATGCACCTATGTGGCATAACGTTTTTTTTACATGTATGTACGTGATAACTTGGGAAATATTCATTTACCTTTTTACATGTTTAAAAAAATACGTACTATGTAGCCATTTAGCATTATTTCCATGCATCGACAACACCGTTCATCGACGTTCATCACGATAACAACGATAAACGTTCATGCAATATTTATAAGCGATCAGAAAACATCGGTGTGATTAATCATCAGTATTTCAGCTGTTTCTTGTCTTCTTATTGTTATTGTAATAGTGAAACACGTACGATAAGGATACACACGTTCCGCGTGCGTGATAACAAATCTTGCAGAGTACTTGCTACAAAATATTTGTATAGCCGGTGAAAATTGCATTGTGCGCTCGTAAAACAAAATTGAATATAGCAGAGTGAGGAGTAACTGGCATTGAACTCGCTTGTGGCGCCACTGGCGCCATGGTGGCCATCGGTGATCGACGTGACTAGCTCTCGACTAACCAGTGGCGCCATGGCGGTCATTCGCGACAGATGCAATTTTAATGTCCTCGTTGTTATTATATTGATACAAGCTGCTGGATGCGTCGTAAATATAAAGCACATATAAAACAGATTTGTAATTTCCTATCTGTACATATGTATATACATGTTCATATTTACATGCATCCGGTGACATAAGTTAGCTCCAAGAATTGTTGATTTATAGGTTATATAGAATTAACACGATGAAACGTTAAAGCTTGAACTCTGACATACAGAAATTTTAATTAAATAACGACAGATGTGAATGAGTTACGGAACACGTTCTTATCAGATTGGTATATGTATGCGTTTCGAGTACGTAACGAGTACTCGAAACTATTCGAGCTATTAAGCGTGCGTTGGTCACACGTGACAAAACGTAATTGGTAGAGTATATCGTAGAATGGTGTATTAAAAAATATCTTAATATTTCAAGGTAGAACGAAAGGCGTCCCACTGCGTGTGTATAAATACTGAGAAAGCTGTAACCTATGAATATACCGTGTACCATTATATCTCGAAGAATTAAGCGAGAACATCCATTGATCTAGCCGTGCACAGGGTCGTACACGCGCAATCGGGAACCCGTGTCTTAATTGGTTCGATAAGTTATCTGTATGTATCGATTCCGAGCACAATCCTGACTAATTCGAAACATTTCAGAACTGCTTAAATTTCTGTTTCAGAGTCACAAATTTTACGAGCGCACTATACTAGTTTCGTAATATTAGTAATAGCGATTAGTATTAATTACGCTAAATATTAGTTAGTAAAGGAAACTTTATCTCCGTTTATTCATACTTTTTGCTCCTATACTACCTCACCTATTTTTCTGACGTACTTATTAACGAGCTTCTAACGAATTTGCAAAATGGAGCAGTATTCTGTCGAATATCTTCGTATATATATTATAAACTGATCTCACGAGTGAAGTGAGTGAAAATAGGCACTGCTTGTCAAAAGTTAGGTATCATTACATGTTACGTGTAATCCAAGAATTTGTAACATTAACACGTCTGGATATTCTTTCAGTTTAAAAACCTCTCTAGTCAAATATTTATCGCAACGAAGGAAATGTATGGATACCTGTACGACGATACGAATTCTAAAATCTTGATAAAATTAATTCAAGAATCAATATGCATATAACTGGGGAAATGATTTCAAGCTTTTGGCTAGTAGTGCATCTTGCTTAGAATACGTGTAATTAATAGAAGAGAAGAAGTACAATGCATCGAATGCACGATGTGAATTATTTTGAATAAAGTATCTATAAAAATTCTGGATTTTTTCTACATCAACCTTTGAGCCTACTTCATATGCAAACACATCATCGAAACATTGAATATTCCGAATAATTCATCAAAAGTATAATAAAGAAAGAAAATAAAAATATAAAAAGGCAATATAAATAGAGAAGAAAATTACGAAAGAAGGAAAGAAAGAAATTCAGTATTTAAAAAAGAAAATAACGCTGGTTTTCATAATTAAAAATTAAACAACGTAAAAGAGGCAAACGAAGGAGCTTCTGAATCACGTGCAAATTAATCGATACTTTAATTAAAGAACGCCGGAGAATTCTCCTGGGGTGGGTATCGTTGGTAAAAATATCCAGAAGGAAGAAGTGGATGTTTATTAATTAAACACGAACGCTATCCTTCGTATCGCGTGAGAATTCCGTGACTTTCGACCGGTTGATCCACGCGGCACGGAAATAAAATCCGCGTAGGTGGCCGTGCTCCATGGGAACGGTGCATGATCGATAGGGGCCGCGTGTCTGCGGTAAATCATCGCCAAACATTCGATATATCCGCGAGCCCGTCGAGTGGCACGGCTCGTCCCGGGCATGCAATAACCGTCGAACATCTGCCGAAGGTTTCTCTGCTCGAAATGGGTCGCGACTTACTGGCGAAATTACAAATCGCACGCGAATATCCGTCGATCGATCCTCGGATAAATTTATTCGTACATCGCGCGGTTTCAAAAGTCTGATTTATCGATGCTGATTAGAGGTGCGATGCTGATTCACTGGCTCGATAAGACACTGGTGTCGGTCTTCTGATTTTGGAAAGTAGAAGTTTAACTCGGTAACTCGGTGGATAATTTGTTAACTTAATGATCCGTTAATTGTAAAACTCGTTAAGGTGCTAACCTACTAATAACAAGCGAACGGTTCGGTGACTCGATTCATTTGATAACTCAATAACCGAATTTCATTATCAATTATTAATTTGCTAACTCGATGATTCGATAATTTGTTGGCGACTTACTAGTTTCTAATTTAATGTCTCAATTCGGTAATTTATCGAGTCGTTGTTTTAACCATTGAACCACTTGATAACATTCTTCGAATACTTGACTTGTTAACTCAACGATTCAAATACCTGATAATTCGCTAATCTCTGACTTCCCGTTACTCGACGAACTTGTCAATTTACCAACTTCTTATACGTACTTAATAAGCGAAGAATTTTTTGATTCTGCTAAAGAAATGACCAGCTAGTAGAAAGCGAGACTCATGAATGGTATCCTGTGAATCGAATCGGAACTCTCTTCCTCGACCAAATAAAGGTGACAAAGGTTTCACCTTCGATATACAAATAGAGTATCAATGGAATCTACTGTACCGGCATTATTCCATAGAATTCATTGTGCCGTGTACATTCTATGGAATCTATCGTATCCAATTTACGACTCTTGTCCAACATATTTTTCTATATTCTATACTTTTATCAGATGCAACGTGTTCAACTCCGAGACCCGTGCTACTTCAATGATCGAAATCACAATGGTTCTCAAGCTCCGCGTGGTCTGCCTTCGAGTCGAGATATTTCATTCGCGTCTCTGTTGCGTAACATCCTGGGTCAAAGATACCTCGATATCTTCGATTTTTCCAGTCCTTTTTACTTCTCGAAAATACCATGGGTCGATATCACTCTGACCATCCACTGTATCTAACGTATAACGAAGAAAAGCAGCAGCGGTAACAAGAATTTTCGTTAATTAAATTGAATAAATGGACTTGTAAATTATAAATATAACTGGAAAATTTAACTTGATAAAAATGTAGATAGACATTGGGGGATCCCCGATAAGATATCTCTATCTTATCTATCGATTCGAACAACTATTAACGAAATTGAATGTACGGTAAAAGCTCCAATATTTGACCACCTATTAGCCAAAGTCTCAGTAGTCAAACGTTCCATTATTCCAGCAGGTCATTTCTCACGTCACTTTACAAATACCGTCATCGTACGAGTTAATGTCTTCGGTATAATGATACTAAACACATGATACTATCTTTTAGAACGAAACCACAGATACCTTGAAGGATAGCAAAAGACGAGTGTGAATTCTCTCTTTGAGGCGTTTATGATACCAAGAAGCAAGGAATTAAAACCTCCGAGCAAACTCACGTAACATGGTATACATGATCTACCAAAAAGAAGGTTTACGATTAAATGATTTCAACGTTTGAAAAATTCTTCTACCCTATCTGAACTCACGCTATCATTATCACTCTTCCAGGAATACGAAATAATCGCGGCAAGACAACTGTGTTGCCAATACTCGAGAAATTCCCCTATCCAATCTGCACCTCTATTATCATTACAGTGATTATTCTATCTGAAACGTAAAAGACTCGTGATGAAATAAAAATAAGCGTTCTAATATCAAAAGAAGAAAAATTACCTTATCGAACGATCGTTAATACTAAAGACTCTCTGATACCATGATAGATGCAGTATCTCTTGCACGATTGAATTCCGATTACAAAGTTTCGGGGAACCCTGCGGCGCTCACGTTTCCGTTCAGACAGCGACGATTCTTTATATGGTCACGGTATTGCGCACAGGAGCGGATACGTTCGTTCCTTCATTAATTCAAGGAGGATCCCGTCGAACCAAGGGTCGCGCCATTCAGCGTTTTCATCCGCCTCCTCTGACCCAGCTTTCCGCCCTCGCAGAGGTCGCCAGTCGTAATGGAGGTCAACCGGGGATCGTTAGCTAAGTTTCTTACTTGAGGAAACTCGCGTTACTTTATTAAGATCATCGTGGAACCGTGAAAGAGGAACGAAGAGAAAAAGAAATACCCATCTATCTAAGGTGTCGTGTCATCGAGGATGTTTTGATTATTTCGACGTGTTCGAGACAATTCGTGTACCCTATGGTCTTACATCCCCATCATGCATCAGGTTTGTACAATTGCTCCGAGTGATAAGTTATGACAGCAAAGTTGCAATAGCTTAAAATTATCGTGCTTCGTCTAAGGTATGCGTCGACCTTCAGACGCCCTTCGGATGACCTTCCAATAGCCGCCAGGTGACCTTGATATTCGCCTTGATATTCGTAGGAAATGGTATCGTATTTTTCGCCGGACGGTTCAAGGAAAATTTAAAATTCGTGCCAGGGGCAGTTGAAGATCGTCCTTGGGTTATTTGACGCCTCCGACTCGCATCGTTTCTCATCTACAAGTTTATCATCGTCAATATTACAGAATGAAATAATTTCAGTTCGAACAGAGAGGAAAAAGAATGATTAAACTGTCGGAGAAATTACCGTATAAACCTTTCTTACAGCTTGGTAAATAAAAATAAATAAGACGAGACAATGGACGCGCGATTTGAAACGGTCGCGCATCCGTGACGTGTACCGGAGGATACGAGAGAAAAATGGATAAAAAGTAGAAAAGGGGAGGCCACAACCCGGCGAGGAAAAGAGCGTTTGAAACAAAGAAAGGGGTGGAAAGTCGATTGACGCGGATGCAATTAACAATATACGGCAGAATGAATAGAGTATGCCGAACGTTCGCTAAAGTTCTACCCTAACTCGGTGAAACGTGCGCGCGTTAATGAGGACACGTGCACCTCCTCGGGCGGACAATGCTGACGCTATATACCGGGTGGGGCCCGAGTATCGTCATTCGATAACACTGTAAATATTGGCCGTCCGCGAAACTTCGGTTCGGTGAAAATTCCATCGGCAGAACCGGGTCGACGTAATCGAAATTGCTGTTCGGGGCTTTTTAACATGTCCCATATATCGCCGGGGTATCGGTGGCACACGATGCAAGCAGCCAAAGCACACAAGGTTCTCATTTTCACGACTCGCTGTTAAGAATCCATTTATACGTCAAACTCCAGCGCAGCGATGATGACAAACACGATCTGCGTAAACATAAAAATTGGTCGATATAAAACGTAACGGAGTTTGGCGACTGAAAGTCTGAGGAATCGTTGTGCTATACATATTTGTCGAGATATAGTTTTAGTACTTAGTCTTACCAGGCGATAATTCTAGAACATGGCGTGTAATTTTAACGATAATGTAGAGACCAGAAGCAGTCAGTTTATCAGACGGTGGCCAAGCTAGCCGCAATGCAGATGAAATGTCGCGATCCTGATAACGTTGAATGAGTTAGTTGCACTCTCGAGTCGCGAAAGTTTTCCTGGTCCTATTGGAGAAATGTCAAGGGCACGGTTCAATTCTTTACGTTACAAGTCGAATCTCTTTACGGAAGAAACCCCTCGCCGGTTAATAGAAGAAATCCAATATTCTAAACGTCCATGTCACCCTATATATGAGACACTCTCTACAACTCTATTATACCTCGCAGCCTCACACAGTTCTCACAGGCGCATACTAATTACTTTACGACCAGTTATGACTTTGAAAAATCTCTGAAGAGCTCTAGGATAATTTCTCGCGATGAAAGACGATTAAATATTTACTCCCTATTAAAACGTTCTGTATATAATGTACATTTCAGGCGTTGGCTCGCTTCAGGCCCCACGACCTCCGAGTCGCAAGAGTATCGCGGTTGCACGTTTCGTATTTAGATCCACGTTTAACCCAGAAGCGAACACGAGCCGCTGCACCCCGAGGAAGAAAAAAAAAATCGCGTTTCAGCTTGCAAGCTGTTCGGATCAACCGGCTGGAAGCGCACGTTTTCCACGGACTTTTGCGCCTCCTCGTCGACGCTTTCGCTTCAGCTTCCACCGTTGGTCGTGTGAACTCTCAAAGGAGCCTCTTTTCCAGCGGCTGCGCCGGGTATTGAGAAACGAAATAATAACAACCTTGGAGTCTTGAAAAAGATTAGTCGGAATTAAATATTTCTTCTTTCCCTGTAACTCGTCGAAATTTAACGATTCTATTACGGGACACTTGCAAAATATATTATAATTAGAATATAAACTAACGATCACGAGGAAACGAAGTTATTTTACGCCTGTGAAATAAGTCTGACTATTGGACGAGGGGAATAATCTCGGAATGGAGAGAATTATTGTCCCACTGGGGTGGGAGAAGCGATCCTATGTGAATATTTGATTCGTAACGTGCTGTTGAACCATTTGAAATGACTTGGTCATTTCAGATTCTCGAGTCATAATTATAATTCTCTCCTCTGTTTTCATAATACACTCTCTCACGAGTGAAGAGACACGATAATAAAGGGATTGGCGGTGATACCAGTTAAACGGATTGCATTATGTAGACAGTGTATAAGAATGGCGACAGGAAAGATCGTGCAGGAAGCCTTTTATGCAATTTCGTGTCGCGACTCGCACGAAGACGAAACCAAATAAGGTAGCGCGGTGTGTATCGCGAAAACACCGACGACTAACCCTGTTGCGTGATCCATTTTCGTTGTCTCAGCCTCTGATCGTCAATCATCCCGGTTAATGATCGCTCGATTCCTTTGTTCTCTCTTCTCGGTGAGAGAAAATGAAAACCGTTCGTTCCTTACGCGATATCTGTTTCACGTAAATACAAACGTCGTGATCGATTTCATCCGTGACTTCCTCGTTCCTGCATAAAAACAATGAAGAAGAATTTCAACGTTTCTCTTCAAAAGCTGATTGTTCGCAAATAATTCGCACTTACGTTACGTAAAATTTGCACCGTTAGTCGTGAAAGTGTTCCGTCATTTCGACGTGTAAACGAACAAGGTAAAATCGTTTCGTTATGATTCATGTCGTGAATGCTTCTATTCTGGTCTACAGGGTGGCTCGAAAATGACGTAACGAGTTGCAAACTCGATTTAAAACGAAACAAAAAGTTTGATTGCTTTGTAAATTATCCGAAAAATTATACGTACGTTCGAATTCTCGTCTTGGATCCTTAATTACGAACACCGGTGTGTGCAAGGTTCTGATAGAACTTGGGTAATTATTTGTTATTTCAATTATACGCTTCATGCTATTTCATAACAGGGAAAAAACGAGTTAGATAACCGCAGAGCCCTTGAGAGCGAGAATACCTCGGCTTTCCTTCGCGGGAATTTATTACACCGCGATATTGAATACAAATAAGTATACCACGATGGTATAGCGAACATTCCAAACGCCTTTTTCAATGTGAATTTTCAACATCGGAACATTCTCGTGTACTCGGTAACTCAATCAGTGTAATTACCTTGTTACTTGCATATAACATTCGCGGTAAATTGCTTCTGCTTAATTGCAAATTAATTATCCAGAGTTACTTAAAGAGTGAAAGAGCGCCGAAGATAATGTAGAAACTCGAAACTATTCGCTCGACAGCCATCATGCGCTGACTTCTCGCTGCTTCTGGAATCATCAAGATCGAGTCGAGTCAGGGTTGTATTTAGGGTTGCATTTGTCCGAGTTGAATCACCAGAGATATTGATATTTCGCTCGTAATATATTTATAAATAAACTACAGGCACAGTTACCCGGGTTTTACCGTCTTTTTCCCCGTGCGAATTGATTCAGATTCTACTTGTTGCTTGGATCGCATCCAACTTCTGATCCGTGGAGAATTCTACCCGGAGATATTCCAAACTGAATTACGTTGGCGAAACTTTCAGTATGTTAAAGTTCGTTATCGAAGAATTTGCTGTAGAGCAGTAAACCGAAGATAATCCAGGGAATAGCCGAAAGTGACCTGCAAGGAATGATTTATAGGTGTGACCGCCAATAAAATTCGATTGCTGGCAATTATAAGGGCCGAACACCTGGCATACAGAAATGGTGGGCAGTTCACGTTCTACGGAAGAAATAAACAGTCACGTCGAGCCTACTTTATTATGAATTTCATTTGACGTTTACTGCCCATTTCCAGTGACAGTAAGATATATACCAATTTTGCAGTTACAGCAAGCTTGCTGAATCTGCTAGTAGATGACGCTAAGAGAAGTTGATGCCAAATATTTAAATACGTTGAATTGTACTTGTGATTCATATTACAGGTATTCGTATTACGTTCAATGCACCTGTGTCGTGGACGCAACATCGAGTAATAGCGTATATGATATAAACGGGTTTGAAATTTGCTCGGACAATTCCGATATATAAATAAACAGAGCTAAAGTAAATAAATATTCCTAAAATATAAATAAATCAAATCAGTATTTAGGTAAAAATATGTAATGTAAATAAATAAACGTAGAATGTAAATAAACAGAAATCTGTACATATGATTATTCCCAATATTACGTCACGATGTATAATCGTCATTCCTAACCTAAAAGACATTCAAATCCTTCCGTCTTTTGCACGTTCTAATTTCTATATTTACAAGGGTTTACAGACGGTGCCATTTCCTAGGAGAATAATCAAAATACTCGGAACCATTAATCCTGGATTACACCACTATTCCATTGGCCACTTTCTCGCGGCAAGAGCACGAAAGCGACATCGTTCCTCCGTCGAGACGAGCAGGAGCAAAACGACCGGTGAGTCAACGATCCTCACGATGATGCGAGCCGTTGCATCATCTACCGACGAAAGTTCGGACTACGTCCAAGACATGACCAAAAAAGGCAACCACGCGGATCAAGCGTGCAACGAACGATCGAAACGCGGCTGCACGTTGTAGAACATCCAGAGAAACGTTCAACGAATTCTATCAGACAACCGATGCTTGCCAAAAAAAAGAAAAAAAAAAAAAAATCGAACGGAAATAGATCGTTATCTAAGAACAAGATCGTTGACCTGAGATAAAAATTTTGTCGTGAAAGCCATCTGGTGGCGTGGCTTTTAGCGAGTTTGCATTAAGCTCGTGGGTACTCGAGATAGTCTCGAGTAGCATTCGGAAGTTCCCCCTGCTGGGACAGCGGAACATATGGCGCTTGCTTTTCGCGTGAAATTGGTATACACGCGACGACGAAACCATTTTTGGCCACGTCCTTTGTTTCGGTTTTACCCGGGAAAACAAACATAATTTTATCATAGTATGCGACTGATTAAAGTTTTTTTTATTAAGATACAACTTTTAGAAGGTTTTAGGAAGAACTTGTGTGATGAGTTCATTTGTATGCAATGTTTTAGGTTATGGAACTAGATGCATTAGATTGCGGATGAATAGTCGTAATTGGTTACGTAATCGGAAAGTAAGATTCTCGTTCCTCTTGATAATTTAAAGGTACGTGTATATTTCGTATGCTTGGTAAGTCTACGAGAAGAAATAATGAAAGTAATCCGTTTGGAGATGCACTAATTTCGTTCTAAAAGCTCGAATTAAAATTTCAGAAGCGCGGGAAGTAATGGAAAAAGCGGGACCACGTGAATTCATTGCGGAAATTGCAAAGAAATTTTAACAAGATCAGCGAACATTAGGAGCGACTCTAATGCATGTTCAATGGATCATTTGAACGATTAACGCAGCTGCGACGCCGCTGCAAAAGCGAGTCGGTCTCGCTGCGTTCTTTGCATACCGACTGGGCCGCGCATCGGCGTGCAAATATTATGGCGAGGTCGCAGATGGCCCGGCAGAAAACGAGCAAAATTCCGGCCGAGTCGACGCGTCAAAGGTGAACGCTTTGATGCCAGAAATAACCATCTAACTTCTTTTTATAATCCCCACGTCGCATGTCAACGGTACATTAAACCAGAATTTACATACCCACTCCGCGAATCTCTGGCATAAATACACAAATATAAATCAAATACAAATTAAATCTGCCAACGCGGAGTCTACGAAATCTTTTGTAAATCAGTATCTGTCGCATACGCCGGACTCTTAAATATACAACTAAGTAACTTTTCCGACAACCACCGAGCCCTTTCTCGTCACAGCAAGTGGAACCCTAAACGCTGTTTGTCATCGTGTCTTTCGCGTCGAGTCGACTTACTTCTAGCTGCCTGACCTACGACACTGAACATCTATTATTAGTAGCCTGACTTCCTCGCGACCGGTGAGACTAGAATCGAATGCGAGATATGCGAATTTTCTTTCCTGCAATCGATAACGTCGCGATCGCGACGGATTAACCGAATCGATCAAAACTGTGCACCGACCGTAGCACGTGATAATTGACGAGCCATATACGTTCTATCTCTACCTTTCCCTCTGTTCTTTTCATGCGTCGCGTACCGCTTCTGCGCGCCTTGGTTACCAACGTGTTCTGCGTACTCTATATACCGCGTAGTTCGTTGTAGCCTCTATCGCAGACTGTTAAATTGTGTTATATTGTATCGTATTTCCTCGTGTTTCCTAATGTATCGTGTTAAATCGTGTTACGTTGTAATATATTACACCGTATCGTATTATCTCGCTTCATACGCCACCAAGTCATCTCTCCGCGATTTATATCTTTTACATGCACACACGTGCTTTTCCTCTACGTTAACTCCGCATGGTTTCCTTACAGATCTCTCTCATCCGTGTTTTTTCTCGATTACACATACTGTACACGTGTATTATATATGACGCCTAGTCTGGCCGTTAATGCCGATCGTGCGAATCGAAAGTGCACGGAGACCCGCGTTAATATTTCTGTTCCACGCGTTCGATGACTCAATGACGGCCACATGGAGGGGCGCCCCCCGGGGGAACGATCTTTGTGGGGTTTGCAGAGGGCGAGCATGTGGAGGGCCACGTGTGCGTTACAAGCCAGATAAATCTACTCGCGTTAACCCTGTCCGTTTTCATCGTATTTACACACCATGTACACCATGGGTCAATGTAACTATAGCCTGTAGCGTAATATTCTCCGCGGCGAATCGAAATAATAAATCTGCGCGCTTTTCCAGTTAAGCTAATTTTAATCGATTGTCCATTAACCTAATTTTTCTAGTTGCACTCGTATCGCCGGAGAATCTCAGTTAATGGAATAAACAGCGAATCGAGATCGTGAAGTCGACGGAGAAGAAGGATCGCTTTGTTTCAATGCTTCAGACGGGAGGAATTCGTTCCAGACTGATTTACGCACTGGTCGACGCGTAAATCTGGAAGCGTTAAAAGCAGACCATTTCGAGGCACTCGGTAGATGGCGGTTACGAATATACGAGATCGACTGGAACACGCTTTCACGGACATCTCTCGTGCGAAGTATTTACTTAACTTTTTTTTTTTTTTTTCGAACAACGGAGTCGATAAATGAAATTTAAAACGTGAAAATTAAAATGTCCTTTGGTTAACCATAAGATTAAAGGCTAGACTCGATATAAACCTCGTGCTCTTCGGTAGCTATGAAGTGCACTCGTATCTTCAAGAAAAGAGACACTCTAATTGGAGCGCGTGAGTACGCTCTCTGCGCCTAAAGGGTCGAAGAATATTAATAGCTAAATATAAATATAAAATGATAAACATCGTGTTTCCAGATATTCCTCCTTTAAGGAACACTCGAGGTAAGGAATATTCATCGTAATTATTCGTTAACATAATAGACAATTACACGCGAAAACTTTCTATAAAAGATGGCGCCAGTGATGAAACCTATAATTTGGAAAAATTGCGAGTACGATTAACTTTGAACGAAAAATATCTTCGAAGCTTAAGCTTTTATATATACTAGAGGGATCTTAGGAATTTGTAATAAAACTGTTAAGGTAAATATGAATTTTTCTGTTTATTAAGATTTTTTTTAATATGTAATTTTTTGATAAAATCATTTTTTTGACGAAGAAATATTATAGCAAGAGTTGTGATCGCTCGACGATAAAAATGCCAGCTGTCCACGTGTGGCGGATGAAAAAAGCAAACCTTTGGCACGGTTTCCCGAAGTCGGACCTCCCCTAGGTTATTTGCGGACCGCCTTTAAAGCGTGTTTAAGGAACCTCGTGTCTGATCGTGACACCGACTCAACGACATGCGCGACCGACTTTTCCAGTTTCGATCAATTAAACGTCAAAAGTCTTGAAGAGCGAACTCAACGAAGACGCTTCTCGAGTTACTTTTCTGCAATTTCCTTCGCACGCGCTATTTATTTCTAACCTTAAATTTATATACCGAAGTTACATCTACAGAGGAACGTGTTCTAGTTTCAGATGCCATTCTCGTATTTTAACTTTATGTAGCCCCCGTGCGGAGAAACTGCGAACCAATGCATACTATAGCACGAGCTACAATATAGAAAGATCGTAAATTAAAGAGAATAGCGGCACGATTGATGTCCAACCGCCGCCTCGGGCCCATACTCTGTATTCTATTTATGATCATACGGTTTATGGGCACATTATGAGAACTGTATATACATTTCACACGGGAACTACGTTACTTATGGTAAGTAAAATATCAGACGAAATTGAGAATTCTACAATTTCATAGATATAATATTAAATATAAAATTAACCGGCGTTATACACGGTATAACACCGATACGCGATAAGAAGCTAATGATATTATAATTTTCCCCAGTAATATCGCTAATAAACAACGAGGGTAATTACATAAAAAATGCAGAGCATCGATAAATTGCGAGAATAATTACACGGAAGACCAAGGTTCCGCTAAATCGCGTGAATAATCCTGTGGAACGATGCAGAGCGGGTGTCTGCGGCCAGGTCAGCTTGCGTAGAATGATTTGAACGGGACGGTAAATATATCCGCGAGCCGGACGAGCGGATGCCTAATCCGAGTCGCGCACTCGGAAGGGAGACTGCCGCTTCGTCAAACGAAGAAACGCGACTCTGCATTCTGCAGAGGCCGTTTACCGGCAGCTTTCGGCCTCGAGCTTAGGCGAGCTTAGCCAGACCCAGCCTCGCTTATTTGTCGCCCACGTGGCCAATGGAAATAGACGATTCACCGTGTAGAACAACGTTTGCCCACCTTAAATACCTGGAACGCTGATTGAACGGTGTACCATCTGGTAAAAGAATACGTGGAACTTGGAACAGCGATTCGAACGATACCTAAAACTTTATGGAAATTCGAAGAATTAGGGGAACAGGCTTAGAAATTATCCGCGTTTCTTTTTTGTTAACAATTGGATGTTCAATTATTGATGATACACGAGTTTGTAAAGAGGCAGTAATTAATTATGTTCCTATTCGAATGATACGTATTTTATATATATCATATGAAAGTGGCAAGGATAATGTCGAACATTATAAATTACACGAATACTTGGCCGGTACTTTGCTAGTAGATTCACTAGTAGATTACACGAGATGAAAGTTGCCGAGTTACTTGAACTTCTTTCACAAAAGGTACCATCTCCGTTGAATTACCATGTTAACACTAGGTTTACCGACATTTCTTGTATACCTATCTCTCTACAGACACGCATCCACGTTTTGTTTAAAACGTAACTTTAAAGGAAATTTAATTATACGCTATTAACTTATTAAACGAAACTACGAGATACGTATATAGAGAAAATTTACGATACTCGTAGGGATTATTTTGATTTAAATGCAAACGATCTCTGTAATTTTAAAAATGCAAACTAATTACGATCTCGCTGTCCAAGCCTCTCACGAAGAATACCTTAAACTTCCGTTTTAGAATTTGACTGCACCGAGTCCGGTACCCCAAACACCATAGTCGTAAACACACGCACACAGAGAGAAATTTAGCCTGATTCTTCGGGTCCTAGTTGCGAGGCTACGAAGACCTACGAATTCTCGAGTACACGAAAGCCCGAAGGCCAAACCCCGCGCCATAAAAGACCAAGGAAAACGAGAAATCGAGGAAAGCTAGGGGAAAAACGTCTAAAAAACGCAGCGGAGGAACAATGGCTGGTGAAAAGCGGCTGGTTTTCAGCTTGCACGGTGGACAATGGAGCTATATCTCTCGTGATGGAAATAGTTATTAGACGAGGGACCGCAAGTGATCTTGATTGTCAGATACCAAGACTCCCTCTCTCCCTCCGTTGCCCCTCTCTATTCATGCATTATGCAAAGTACCTTCCGCTCATATTATCCACGGTTTGTTCCCATCGTTGTTGATCGCTGGAGAAAGCGTACAAAATCGTTCCGTTCACGAAATAACGTGAAACGGTACGCGTACAGCCGGCGAGATGGGTGTATAGCGTTTTTTTCCTCGCTGTAAACACAGCCGCACTGTTAAACACGTGATTCTTATGCAAGCACGCTGGCGAGTTTTTACAGTTAAACGAGATGCGTTTAAAGATGCTTCGTTGATTTAGACGAGATCCTTATGGTTCCTTCGGATGAGGAGCAGTGTTGACCTTGGATTACGGGTGGAAATAACCGGCTACCTGGAGGACCGGCATTGTGGCACGACTGTATCGGCAGAGTTGGTCACCTGAGGGGTTCGTTTTTTCTCCTTTGAATAAAACATTCAAGTAGGAGAAATAATAGAGGTAAGCGGGGATATTCGGTTGTTCAGTCGCCGAGAGGATTGGAGAAACGAATAATCCCATGAATTGGGAATTTCCGAATTCGAATTGGTATACTTTATGCTTTTGTCCTTTCAGGTCCCTTTGTCGTCGTTGGAGTATATATTTACTGAAACTACTCGTCAATTTTATTTGTTAACCGTGACCATTTGGAGTCTGTATGAGTATCGAAGGACCACCGGTTTTAGTATAAATTATTATTCCTTGGAAACGCACTCGACGTCCATTCGATGGTTAGTTAAACAGTCTCTCTCTCTGGCCATAAAAGTCCAACCTTCGAAGAAATAGGGTAATTCAACGGCGAGAGACACCACGCAAGGACACCGAAAGGAGAAATTGTAACAATAACGGAAAAAGTACAAGTACTCTGAGAAATTCCTGACAATAGAAAAAGTACTGTGCGAAGAAACCAGAAAAAGAAACAGTAACAATAAGAAAACCGGTACAAGGACGCTAAAGAAGAGGTTTGTTATAAAAGAAAAAACTGTGCAAAAACGTAATTGCAATAGTAAAAAGACAGCACAGGAATGGTAGAAACAAGTACGCAGAAAGTACAATGTCTTATGGCTAGAAATATCGACGTATAAATGAATAATCAAATTTAATCGCCATTGTAAAACCGGTAATGTTAGATGGGCCATGAGTTTTGGACAGTGCTGTATACACTCTAGAGTTACTTTCGCGATGCATCCTTTCTGACTACAAATAATCCAAGAAAGTCGAGAATGCCTTATGCACCTTTCGACAGAGCATTCCTATGTTCGATCCCAGTCAACGTTGGATAAGTAATTGCGCATTGTTGGCTGGTTTTCGAGCAACGTTCCTTCACGTACAATATCACGCCGTAAAAATGAGATCAAGAGCATTGCGGATAGCAATCGAATATTCTGCCTTAGACCGGAATAATGGCGCCCGTGAATAGAATGGAAAGCCGGCGAAATGTGTTTAAAGTATTTACGAGTGGTCTGGGAACAATTGGGTTCCCGATGAATAGAATCAAACCTCGAGGATTAATATGTATGATTGATTTCTTTTCCAGACTAGCTCAAAGACGGAGGGGGATCGTTTGCACGTAAAGCTGGCTGCTACTTCCATCACGGATAGAAACGGTAATCGAGGAAGTGATTATTTATAATATTATCGAGGAATATCAATTAGACTCAACCATTTACTTCCAATTACGCTAGAATCTGCTGCTAAACGAACCTCTATTTGTACCGTTCCAAACACCCCTCCTACAGATTCATCTCAAACCCTCGTAACAACCTCCATTTAACTCCATCCTAAAATCCATGAAAATTTAATCCATCAGCAGCTCTTCGAACATCTTCAAGGCTCGTTCAATCAATATTGGTCTATTTCCTTTCGAACGATCCTAAAATCAAGACATAGATTTTTGAAAATCTTCACTTATCGAAGAAAGCCTTCGACCTACCTTCAAACATCTTCAAACTTAATTAAATTTGTTCCATTTAACCTTTTACACTGGAAGACTTTTTCGCTATGTAGAAGCTTTTAAGCTCGGCCATATTATTTTACATTAAAATAAGAAAATTACACGTTTGCGTTTGGAATTACTTTATTCCGATATTTCGCGTGTAGTTATTGTCCAACGACGAGTCAGAGTGGCCTCTCGAGTGCAAAGGGTTAATCCCGACAAAAATCCCTATGAAAAATCTTTTAAATTCAGCGATATCTTTTACGTTAAAATAAGAAAATTGTACGTTTGCGTTTGGAATTATTTTATTCCGATATTTTGCGTGTGGTTATTGTCCAACGACGAGTCAGAGTGGTCTCTCGAGTGCAAAGGGTTAATCCGAACAAAAGTGTCGGACACCCGGTTTTAGGGGGTACTGCGCCAGGAGCGTATGAACGTTTCCACAGACGTTTCCTTCATCGAGAGTGCTGGTGGCTTAACGAGAGGCAGCTCGATCGAGGGTCACCGTGTCAACGCGGTTTCCGACGCGTGCACGCACTCGGGAGCACGGCCCACGCGTGCAATTCACGACGGACGCTCTTCCCGTCCCACGTTTTCTCGTCGTCTCTCCCAATGGCCGCACTTTCCATAAATTAATCATTTTAATAGGCCGTTCGTGGACCGGCGTATCCGTTGCAGTTTATGGCCACGCGCGTCTAACGCGAGATTAGCCGTATTTCCATTCGCGGCCGTTACCATAAGCGACATTATATCGCCTCTGTATGCGTAAGTATCCCTTTTAACATAAGTATTCCTACCGTTGCCTTTATTACTTCTGTATTCCGCTACGTCTATTTCCCGGCTTTTTCTTGCCACGTGAATTACGAGATTGCTGTTCCTTTTGCGAGACACACGTCGGTTACGAGCACATAAACTGTCCTTTAAATTTTTATCCACACGTGTCATGGACCAAGCGATTAATACCAATGCATAACGCAATAGTATTTAATTAGATGCTGTCCTAATTTATCATTGGTTATTGGTCCATAATATACACACGCGTAGCAATAATATTGGTAGACATCTGTTGCGAAGATAAGTTTAGTTATATACGAAAATTGATCTAGGATATCAGATATCTGTAGATAGTTTATAAGACCTAAATTTCGAGGACGATGTTTATATAGACATAGATAAGAATGGGGGGCGAACTGAGCCACTCAAGTGTAGGTATACCTTTTCATTCAGTAATAAAAGAATTCAAAAGAGAATTATATATATATCGTGGTTATTTTATAATATAAATCCATAAACCCGATATTATCTGTAGTTAAAATTTACGTGTATGCGTGAAAAGAGGAAAGGANCGTGGTTATTTTATAATATAAATCCATAAACCCGATATTATCTGTATTTAAAATTTACGTGTATGCGTGAAAAGAGGAAAGGAAAGACGAGAAGGAAGAATTTCCTGTGAAATTGACCGGAGAGACTCCGAAAGTGCGTAGGGCCTCTAAAAGTGTTGATTCGAGCCTGGAAGAGGGGTTGCAGAAGGTGCGAGATTGGAGAATGGCTTGGCGCGGTTTTGGCATGGCGAGTCTCGTCATGTATCACTATTCTTTATGCCTCGGACTGTTTGCCAAAGCTGGTCGTGATTCATTCCACACATTCGAATTGAAACTTTACGGTTCCCTTGACACACAGGGTGGGGGTAGTGGAACGTGAGACCGAAAAAAGGATTTTCGCAGCTGAGGTTTTTTTCCATTTCGCAACGCGGATATCTCGATATCTCGCCGATGATTAATCTTTCATGAGCGAATTTTTTTTCCATTTATACTCACGACAGAATGTTACAATTAATTGTAGGTCATTTTGATTATGCAAGTAGGATCCAATTATTATTACGACTCGCCTGACACACGAGGCAAGACTGAGAAAAGGATTTTTGCATTTGAGGTTATTTTGCATTTCGCAACACGGATATCTCGACGATGATTAACCTTCTGTAAGCGGACCTCTTTCTATTTGTGCTTATTACCGAATATCGCGATTAATTATAGATTATTTCGATTGTAGAATTAGGATCTAGTAATTGTCACGAATAGACCGCTAGATGACAGTGCAATGACGCAATATTGAAATATAATGGCACAGCGATGAGTCAGTGAGACTTAAAAAAAAAAAAAATATTGATACCTGGATATGTAACTAAACCAATCGAGCCGATCGGTTTTAAACTCTATTTTTGCAGTTACCGAAGACGTATAGCTGCTCGGTGAGGAATTAACGTTGACTTTCCTTCGGATAGAAACACAATTATTTCCAACCATTTATTTCCACCGTGCAATTTCGAATTATCATTATATTTACCTCGATGCGATTATAACTTTACAACAACGGGTAAGAAGGAAATAATTAATCCGGAATAAATAAATTTGTATTTCGTTCTAGGAAGTAATACCGACCGATGGAAAAGTTATTTCATTTCTCGCTGGGAATGAATTTTTATCGAAACCACCCGACCAATTCGTCCTGTCACCCCGGCTGTATTTCCCATGAAACACGACGCACGTGTGAATTCGATAAAAATATTTTATTGGAATTATTAGAAGATCGAATTCGCCTGAATAGAACCTGCCTGGAATGAACTTCGCACAGTATAACCGATTCGCACGATCGTGAAACAGATTGCGGACCACGGCGAGATTGAAATATCGTGGAACAGTTTACGCGAAACCGGAAGCCACCTCCTTGTATGACGTTAATTTTATTAACATATTAAAGCAAGAAGCGATTACGCATTCTAATAAGCAATTAGTGTCAATGTGCACGCGGAGAAAGATTCATGACGTATAAAAGGCTTTATCTGTTCGTCGAAGAAAGGATCCGACCAGAAGCTGAAAGCCGAGGAAGCCTGTTTCCTCGGCAGGCGTGCACCGTCGGCCCCGTAAATTATTCCCGTCCGGCGTAAACATTAAACAAGTATCGTTTATACGCGCCGTGACCAGCCGAGGAAAAGAAAGAAAGGAAGAAAGAAAGTTCCACTTTTACCGCGAGCTCCTTTTACTTCGGCTCTGCGAGCAGCCTTCCAGTTGCCCAAGATCGAGTCCTGTTGCGTCAATCTTCCATCGTTCAATTCGATTTCACGTTCGTCGTGATCCGATATTCGATATCTCTCGATATATCGTTAGAAAGTACTCTTCCTAAGAAAAAAAGAGAAGGAAAGAAAAAGACAGGAAACGGCGTTGAAACGAGGCTAATAAGAAATAAAAAGTATCGCGTTACTTTTGCGTGAACAATTTTAGAAAATGACAAGAGTCAAAGATTTTGAAAATGAAAAATAACGAAGTAGTCTAAGAGAAAACTAATTTCGAATTTTCTAACTGAAAAATGGAGAATAAAAAAAAGAAATTGGAAAAAAGTATGGGATAGTATCGAGAGTAGCATTTGAAAAGATAGAGTAACAACGTTCTAGAAAGTGTGTCGTGGTTTTTTTTATAAAACAACCGAAATAGCGTTAAAAAAAAAAGGTAGATCCGTGGAAAGACTCGTAAGAGAAGGTGATTTAATTGATTTACGTAATACAATTGGTCCGCGGCAAAAAGCAATGGAGCCTTGCGTCGCTGAAAGTGGAAAGCAATTTCGGCATCTACCTTACGTACTTCTTACTACTTTGTCTTATTTTCGTTCTACTTACTCACCACTGTGAATGATTTATGCTCTTAAAATAAATTATCATGAAAGTCATTCCTTTAAACGCGTGGAACGGATTTTTTTTACATGGGAACATAAATTCTTCGAATATATTATTAACGACATTATCGTGAGATTTTTTTTTTTACAAGGAAAGAATAAAAATAGTAATTACGCTATTCTAACGTTATTTCTAATACAGCTGGTAATCCTATCGCAAACGAAGAATATATATATATATCCGTCGACCGTTGTACTACGAATAGCGAGGTTATGTTTGCATTTTTCGGACACGTTACGTACATATATATTTCTTTCCTCGTCATTTGAACTGGTACTCTAAAAAGTAGAATAATTAAAGGTTCGAAACAGCCGACTGAAAGCAAGGTATGTTTCGTTATATCGGACGGCCTCAAACCGGCGTCGAAATAAACGATATAATCTGCAAATAACTTCGCTTTCATGAGGATTACGTAATGGTCATCCTTATGCCCTACTTGCGATACGTTGCGAAAGATCCCAGGGTTTATATAATAAATGGCGGAAAAACATTGGGCATATTAAATATTCTACGATCACGACCGTGTAACTGTATCCTCGTTTGAAACAAATTGGCGGGAATTTTCAAACTGCACATATGTCCACATATAGAGACCGTTGACAATTTAATTATTCGATTGTTCGAGATTTCTCAACGTCCTCTTGGAAAACCATTTGCTTCGTCTACGTTTAACATTATTTAATTATATAACGAGTTTTATAAAAAAAAGAAAAGAAGAAGGAAATAGATAGAGGTTATATTACGCTCGCCTGGAACATTTCGTTTCCGTATCCGTAGGCACGAAAACCACCGATTATATTAAGTTATTTCAGAGGACACTATCGCCAACGATTACACAAGCTTATCTACCCTTTCCGCAGGCCAGCACGTCCTACTGTGTAAACTTAGCCTAATGAATAGCCTCCATAAAGATCATAAAATTATTCGTGCTCGCAGTCACGAATATTTTAACTGTACACGAATGACATCTGCCTAGAGGAGATTTTAATATCGTTTATTACCTTTGTAGAACAAACCGCTGCGCTGTAACTATGTTTGTAACTATAAGAATACTTCATTTAAATTTAGTAATAAAATTTATAGTGACAAAAATATCACGCTTCGGAGAATGTGACTTTCAGGCTGAGAAAAATATCGAGTTATGCTCGAACGAGGCTCGATCGTCCGTTGTAGAAATATAAAATATACTTATAAATGAAAATTGAATTAAAATGAAATAAATTAAAATTAAATCGTAACTGAGGATATTTTTGAGTCGCTTACGTCCCTGTGGCTCGTCTACCGTTACACGAGTGCAAAGGGTTAAAAGCGGATAAATTCGAGAAGACGGAAAGCATTACTGCAGCCGGTCAAACGTAGGCGTGTGGACACGGGTTAATTGACAAATCGATAGTTTCTCCGAACATCAGAACTAATCGGGTGAAGGACCCCTTTACGGCAGTAGGCGGAACATAAAAGGAGCTTCCGCCACTGCACGGATTATATATTCGCACTGTTATTGCGTTCCCGATAAAAACAATTCGAATCCCGGCCGACAGCATGACCGCGATATTATTCCTGACGGAGCGTATTGTAATCCGGGGAGCGCACACAGAATAGAAAAAAAGGTCTCGGTCCCCGGCCAACTATACTTAAGAGCGGGAATGACATCTGCTCGCACAGCTTCCGAGAGGCCTGCGCAAGACTCGTAAACGATTTCCAAATAAAATCCTTCAAGAACCAACCAGCTAAATATTTGCTATTTCTGTGTCGTTGTAGCTCTGTTCTAGCACGATCCATCTTGCTACCATTTTTCTTCTTCAACGTATATTCGTAATAATCGAATAACACACCGAGGATCGAAAGTAAATTCGAACGAGTCGTTTAAATAATCGAAAAAATATAAATCCAGTAGCACGATTCGTCCGTACGATTATATTTTGAATATAAGCCTCGAAAAAGTAAGCCTCGTATGTTTAGATCGCGATCAGAGATATGAATTAATTTTATGTACGATAGACACACGCTTTCGAGTGTATTATAATCGGAATGAAAATAATTATCGTTAGCTCGATATTTAAATCGTATGGCTTATTTCTATAGCGAAAGATAGCATCTGACCGTACAGGGTGCGACGCCACTGATTTTACGACATCGATCGTTCCATTCAAGCGAACGGAGAAGTATCCGACAACAAGATTCGATAGTGAGTTAAAATGGAAATAAAGGGACAAGAACGAGAACCGGACGGATTCGTATCAAACGAATTCCGAGTGCATCCCCTTGAACGGCGCGGAAACGAAATCGATAACCTATACAAGAAGGGCACTGCCTTTTCCTTACCTCGAGTACAGAAACGTCAGATCCTCGTCGAGAGATGAGAGGAGTTGCTGATGTCTCGATTGACGCTTCTTCGTCGATTTCGATTCGTAGCACATTTATTTACAAATCGACGATAAGCCGGTTAGGCGTGCCGGTTGACTCTTTATCGCGATTCCCACGGTTAAACGTTCCGCTGAACAAACTGAGTCGTTAAAAAAAGAATGCAACGCATATATTCGTTTTTCGTTCGTTGGAAATAGCGATGTACGTTTCGCGAAGTATCTTCGTGAAACGACCTACAGCTTCTGCCTGTTCATACTGGGCCACACACGACTATCGCACCACTTTGAGAGCACCTTCGCGGATCGACTGCCAACTATATTCATACAAGCCACCGTCACTTTGCCCGTTCAACAGGAGCGGTCGGCACTCCAGCAACAGCCAGCGACAACTGGCGACGGCCAACAACGACCCTTACGCGCACCCTCTATCGACTGGTAACCTCACCGCCAGGATTCACTGGAACGGCGGAACAGGCCAAATAGGTGGTTGAAAATTTGAAATATTCCCGCGTTTCATTATGAACACCGGAACAAGCGGAAATGCAAAATCTAATCGATACGTCAGAGAAATTCTATTACTAAAAACTGGAGAGTATTTAATAAATTGTTTTATTAAATTTATGCCACTTTAATGAATATAGACACATTTACTTTCGAAAGTATAAGGTTTCATGTACAGTTTTTCATGGCTGGAGTTAGCGTCATTAAAGCGTTTTCCATGTTTTTGCGCTCTGTTTCGTTTTTAAGAGTGTTCCATACTTGTTCTAGTTTTTGTTGTTGATATTTCTGGAAAATTTATATTCGATTTTGCAGTACGTTTTATTTTAATTGGACACAATTTAACAATCCTACTTACTTTGATAAAAAGGAAACAATGTTTCAATGTGGCACCTACATAAAGTATTTTTACTGATACTAAACGTCCTGCAATATCATTTATCATTGGAACAGCTTTCAATAAAAATTTATGAGGACCATGTCTAGTTTTTACTAAGGCTATTTTTGTATGTATATTGCAATACTTTGCTAAAAAGTAATAAAGTCAAATTTAATTTTTCTATTATTTATATATTGTTATTAAATTTCATTTTTCTACCATTCTAAAGACGAAAATTTTACATTACCGCTGAAACCAGCTTTTATTGCTGCATCTCCAAAATCACCGTATAACTGTTGTACTTTTTTTTGAATCGCAACATGTAAAGCTGTAGTTTTTAATTGAAAAGGCTTATTATCTCTATCATTGAGAGTTATTTCAAATACTATATATCTACGAATATATTTCGTATTAATTACACATACTATACGTGAAAACAGTAATAAACAACGATAATAAGGAATTGTATCACGAATATTTAAAATAAATAAACGAATTAAAATACATTTGAAATATATTATTTCGTTACCTGTTTTTGAAACGAACCATATTTTAGGTTATGTGATGCGTTAATGTACAAAGTTCACTAAAAAATCAACATGCAAAAAGTGAATATGAATTAATCATATGCACAAATCATAATATTCTATCGTTTAATAACAAATTACTAATAAATTGCACATTTTATCAAATTTATAATTTTAAAATATCATCACGTGTACTACCCTTGATTATTTGATACGTAAGGTATCGCTAGGTCACTGTCAAATACGGCGGCACACGTGCATGCAATGTGTACGAAATTTTCTACGATTTTTCCCAACAATGTAATTTTTTACTTTTCATCTTAGTGATTAACATTATTTACGTTAATTAGTTGTCAGATACTGTAATAGAACTTTACATGAAATATCCAAAGGAAAGAGAAACATCATAACACGAAGTACTATAAATAATCAAGATTCTAACGTAGTTAGAAATTTTTATGTACATGCTTTTCATACACAGATTTACATGTCATCCTACTTACGTAATATTATTGCACTTCGTTTTCAACATTATTTTTCTATATCTAACGTGATTATATAGTGTATATTATATATTACAGTTTCAAATTTAATTTCAAATTGTGAATTTGAAATAATTTTGTTAATTTCCTTTTTTCCTGTTATGTTTTTTCACACTGTGTATAAAATAAAGTTAAGAGAATATTTACAGTAATAAGCTATTACTACTTAACTGTTTCTTATTTATGGAGGAGTTATCACAGGGTCATGTGAGATAAAAAAGAAGCCTATGATTATAGTAAAACCACACTGATAATAATTATGTATTCTTATTTGCAGTTGATAATGATTCCACTTGAAATAGAATATTCAGTTGGATTTTCTTAGTGGAAGGTATAAAACTTAGGAGATTGTGCTAAGAAATATAGACATGGATTACTTTGTGGGTGTTGATGTAGGTACAGGAAGTGCTAGAGCTGCTTTGGTATCTTCCAAAGGAAAGATAGTGAAACTAACAACATGCCCACTGGAAATTTTTCACCCTATTCCTAACTTTTATGAACAATCATCTGATAACATTTGGAGTGCAGTCTGTCATGTCGTAAAGGTATAAACCTCAACAATTTTAATCGATCTATATTACTTACAATAGACTAAGGTATATGTATATAATATTTGATTTTTATTTACAGTCAGTTGTAGCTGATATTTCCGCGGATAATGTAAAAGGTATTGGCTTCGATGCTACTTGTTCAATGGTAGCAATTGATAAAACAGGATCACCAGTCACAGTTAGTCCAACAGGTATATTTAAGTAAATTGTAATTGTTTGTACAACAGAGTGAAATACTTGTTCAATGCATTAATTGTTATCATAGGTGAAGATAAACAGAATGTCATATTATGGATGGACCACAGAGCACAGGAAGAAGCTGAGTTTATAAATGCACAAGGTCACAAAATGCTTGCATATGTAGGTGGGAAAATATCACTGGAGATGCAGACTCCCAAAATGTTGTGGCTCAAAAAAAATCTGCCTTCATCTTGGAATCGTGCAACACTGCTATTTGATCTGCCTGATTTTTTGACATGGAAAGCAACAGGTTCTGAATCAAGGTAACAATATTATTGTATGCTAATGCAAAATATAAGCATTGTGGTACAACTTTCTAATCTGATTTCAGATCTCTATGCTCCTTAGTATGTAAGTGGAACTATAGTGCTGGTCCCGATAGTAACAATAAATGGAATGAGGAATTCTTTGAACAAATTCACTTAGAAGATCTTAAGAAAGATAACTGGAGGAAAATAGGTATTATTAATAATTCTATATAATAATTGGAATCATTTTTAGGAAGGGAAATTTAATTGGTTTATGTCAAACACCTTAAAATTATTTCGTTTAAAAATTTCTTTTATAAATCATATAATTTTTGAGTTAATAACTTAATAAATGTCTTCTATGTTCAGACAGATAATATGACAATATTGCTTTATTTTAACAAAGAGAAATATTAATACGAAGGTAATGATGTGAGGAGTCCGGGCGATCCGATTGACCAAGGATTGTCGGCAAAAGCTGCATCTGAATTGGGTCTCCTAAAGGGCACAGCTGTTGGAACTTCTCTCATTGATGCACATGCTGGAGGGATTGGTATGATAGGCTGTTCTGTACCCGGCGTGCCGTACAATTTACAAAGTAGATTAGGTATATGTAAATCTTCTAATTTTGTATCACTTCTATGCAATATTGGAAAGTTCTTTAAACCAATCTATGGGATTTACAGCATTGATTTGTGGCACATCAACGTGCCATATGATAGTTAATGAGAAGAAACTTTTTGCCAATGGTATTTGGGGACCATATTTCAGTGCTATGGTTCCAGGATTGTGGTTGTGTGAAGGAGGACAGAGTGCAACTGGAAAGTTACTTGATCATATAATTGATACTCATCCTGCAACACCAGGAATTTTAAAGAGTTTAAGTGGAAATAAGTAAGTTGAAATAAATTGAACCAATTCCAAAACTTTGCTATTATTTGACATATCATTTTTTAGGCACATACAACAATATTTGTCCGAGTTATTGCAAAAAATGGCTGATCAAAAAGGTTTGAAAAATGTCTCGTACTTAACAAAAGATATGCACGTGTGGCCTGATTTTCACGGAAATCGATCTCCTTTGGCTGATCCAACACTTAAAGGAATGGTAACAGCGTTATGCATTTTTCTATTAATCCAATAACTATATAAATTTCTTCATACATTCTTTTAATTTCTAACACATAGATATCAGGACTTTCTTTAGCAGTCGATCAAACGAATTTGGCATTATTATATTTGGCAACAGTACAAGCTCTGACGGTACGAATATATATACTCTGTCTAATATTTCTCTTATAACACGGGATAAACTCGATGTTTTTTAACAGTACGGTACAAAGCATATTTTGGAAACACTAGAAGCTGGTGGCCATAGAATAGAGACTTTATTAGTTTGCGGAGGTTTAAGTCAGAATCCATTATTTATTCAGATACAAGCAGATGTATTAGGTTTACCTGTATTATGTCCGATTGAAAAAGAATCGGTATTGATAGGGGCTGCGATTCTCGGATCTTATGCAGCACGAACATTCAATACAATATACGATGCTATTAAAACAATGGGGGGATCCGCAAACATTGTTAAACCTAGAAGTGAATGCTACAAGTAAGTGAATCACCTTAAAAAATTGTTTCAATTCCTTCCCTAATTTGTAATACTCGTAATTTTCCTTCTTTTTTTTTCAAGGTATCATCTTCAAAAGTATCGAGTTTTTCGGAAAATGGTACAAGATCAGAAAGATTATAAAGAAATTATGAATGAAGAATTTTTGTAACCAATATTGCAGGTGCTGTGTCTGTAATCACTAAGGATAACATAATGATACTAACATTATAAATAAAATGGAAAGGTGTACTAAAAAAATTTCGTACAGAATCTTACAATTAGCAAATAGTACTCCACTATTTACACAATTTTTTTACTAATTAAATATATTTTATGTATATGTTTATTAAAAAATATTTTTGTTATCTACATTATTTTGTATCTTTATTTATTCTAAATAAAGGTATATGTAAAAATATTTGTAGAATTTTCTTATCCTAAACACTAATTACACACGATATATGAAATAATATTGCTTTATTTGGTATTTAAATGTAGCTTCAAACTTACACAATGTATTACATTTTCTTCATTACAATTTGGTACAAAACACGTACAATTATAACAATATCGCTAGATAATTAATCATTATAAAAATATTGAATATTTTGTAGTTTGTTTAATGAAAAATTTTTTATATTTTCGAATATCGTTATGTAAGCTAATAAAACGATCCTACCAACTATATAGGAATAAAAAATCTTAGCTACACAGTAAATAGTGCGTTAAATTCTATTAACTTACAAAATAATTTTCTTATCTTCTCAACTTTTAATATATTTTTCATCGCACGAAGTAACGTCATTATCACATTGTTCGCGAAAACTTTTCAAAAATTTTATAATCTTGATATTCTATTCCTTTTTTTTTTTTATTGTTATAGTTAAGAAACGAATAAAACTAACAATTCCATATCACAAAGTCGGTTTTATCACAAACTGATATATAATTGCTAGACTCTGTGTCACTGAACCCAGTGACTTTAACTAAAGTTAGGAAAACCGACCATAATTCGAACAAAATATAAACGTGCCCTTAGCTTACGTTACATATAAATGATTATAGTATATTATTCAGAATAATACTGGTGTAAAACTTTGGATAAAACGCTAGTTCTTCATTAAAATGTTGTAAGTGTTAATAATACAATATAAATTCGTAATTATTTACGGATTATTGGTACTTATTGTACCAATATTTAATATTTAATTTCAAATTAGTCAATTTTCTATAGACAAGTTTAATGGGTAACATTTTTAGCATTTCAATTATAAATTGAATTTTTGTTATACATATACATTGAAAATGAAATAAAAAAAGGTTTTTTTACTGAATTTCATCAAATTTTGTTGAGTATTTGAAAGCATTATATCAACCAGAAATTTCAATGTAATGTTATAATTTTGCTTCGATATATTAATAATTTAGTATTATATCAATATCACCATCAGTCTTTCAATAACTAGATCCATTGATCTAAATTTATAGAAAAATTGAAGATACAAAGTGAACAGTATGTCTTGAGTGTGCATTAATAGATTCAAGTTTATCTCGTATAATATTCTAACTTTAACTAATCAACGATTATCATATACATCTAAGATTAAAAATTATTAATATTTTGATACTTGGAAGACACAGAGTGCGTGTTTCGGCGAAACATTAGGTCGTGATATCCTTTTTTTCTATAGTTCATATACTCCATTTGTAAGTAATGTACAATACAATCTTAGCAAGGCCATTTGTGCAACTTGCGCATTTAGGAGGATATAGGCTATTGTTTCAATTACTAATGAAAACCCTACAATATCTTAATTCATTATAGAGTGTTATTCTACGAAATAATATAATTAAAAATGAAATTATTCACTAGTATTTGATATTGCTTTTTATGGTAGAAAAATATTCAAAACATAGTGGAAATATCGAAGATTTAGATGAAGCGATAATATTCTGCAATATGATTAAGCATGTACTGAAATGCCGTAGAAGGTGACGTACCGAATCTTTGTCTCCATAAATGCTTCGATATTATACGCTGTCCTAGTGTATGGGTAGTTTCTTGAATTTCTTCACAAACTTCGACACTAGTTTGCCAAATCGTTTCTTAACATACAATTCAAGTTATAAATAATTGTACACTCGGTAAAATTATTAAAAAGAAATAAACAATAGACATACCTAAATTATTAAGAAGTTTATTTTTCCCAGGTGGATCAAACTTTTGGAGCTGTTCCACGCTAATTACCTTAAATTGTTTTAATTCTTGTAATGTTTCAAAACTGCAACAACGAGCTCGATTATTTGCTACAATATAACTACCAGGAGCACTGTGTTTTGTGATTTCTTTTAAAGCTTCTTTAACCATATTACATTTATCGATATCACCTTGCGATTTATCTACTTTTACTGGCTAAAATTAAATACACATAAAGAATATGCCAATATAAAAATGATTTTCTATAAATTCTAATGAAAACAATACCTCTGGAAATGCTTCAATCATATGAAGCCACATTCTAGTTGGTATTGTATTTGCTTCTGCTATACAAACTATTGTATGAGAATTATTGTTGCGCTTCTTAGCACTAGTTATATCAGAAGGATTCTCTGTCATATAGCCATTAGGAAATTCATCCACAATTAATATTGCACTTTGTCCTCCTAGAACCCAGTCCTCTGGATGACTTGCTACATAATTTTCTGACACCTCATCGCATCTTTCATATACTTTCTTAACCACATGTTTTTTTATTTCTAAAAATAAATTATATGTAAAATTTGTTAATCAACATTTAGAAATATTAATATCAGACAAACCTAAATAATTGGCAGTAAGTTCACTAGGTATCATTTGACACCATCCTAGTATCAGTTGAAGGCACATTTTCAGGTCACATTTAACTCCAAAGAAAAAGGAATTTTCTCTAATAGATTGTTTCCTTGTACAATTAGGACAAGACCAACTATATTTATCTACAATTCTTGCTTGGTTCCAAGCTAAACTTCTTCCTTTGCATTCAGGATATGGACAAGTAGAAACAGTTCTGATTAAACTCATTTCTTTTAACCAACCACATAACTCTCCTTCGTGTCCTTGTTGTAACATTGGTCGTACCACAACATCAAAATATCCACCTTCATCACCAAACCTTTCCATACATTGTCTGAAAGTAAAAAAAAATAATGATTTTTAATAAATATTTTTAAGCGTTTTAACAATATCTAAAGATTAAAAATAGTAGTTCAAGAATTAAAGAATTATTGAAATTATTATATATTATTATTATCGTTGAATAGTTAAAGAATTATATAATATTACACGAAATAGAACGCTACACATTTAATCTCTCGTGAATGAATAAATCGTGGCACCTACTGTGTACATTAAATGGGGAAGAAAAATCAATACTCTTCTAGGTTAGATGTAAGTTTATTATTTTCGATATTATGAAATAATATTAATAAAATTTCAATCGCTTCGTTAATAAAAGTTACTTGATCGATAGGAAAATAACGCGATGTTATGGAAAACGGAAAATAAATATCAAAATGAATTCGAGCAGCAGAAGCAACAAGTACAATTAGCTCAAGCCTATTAAGAAGGGATCAATTACCTTGCTTTGACTTTCGCGTTCTTCATCTTTAATGCAAAAGTCACGCTTTACCTATACTCCACAACTTCGAAGGTATAAACAAAAACCTATAACATTTTTAAACCAACTAAAAAGTAAACAAAAATAAGAAAATCAACGAGGAACCAGAAAAGACCGCGGAGCAATCTCGATGTTACGCAGCCATCGCGCAGCGACTTGAACATTTTGGGTATGCACTATGTCATAATGCATTTCTTACTCTGTCGATAAAAAAGAACTCAGATTAAATTATATTCTGCTATGCTGAGATGAGAAGATAGCTAGCCTGTCTGATTGGTGTAGTGAACAGTGATGTCTCTACTTACACGATTGTCAGTATTGGCCATGCTGATCACATTTACAAGTGTAAGGCGTGATAAAGTATACAAAAAAAGTATATAAAGGCAGAGTGGGATAAAGTACGAGTGAGTGATATCGTATATTTGATATTGTTAAGGAAAAACCATATTTTTCTCTTTAGCATAATACAGATGTCCAAACAGTCAATTACTTGGCGGAAACAAACATGTATATGACGATTAAGTCTTTAAGACTAAAGAAATGTTAAAATTATTGAACGATAATTACCGAAAGAAGATTGTTTATTTATCCTAATCCCTTTTTTAACACTCAACGAGGAAGTTCCCTTATCCTGAGGTATAATTTTAAGTCACGACAGTGAATGCATGTTGCGCAAAAAAATTGAACTCGTATAACAAACAGGAATCTAGGTAACTTGTTATATTTTTGTTTAAATATGTACTGGAGATATATCAAATTTTAAAAAATATATACGCGAACAATGTAACATTTTCTTAATACATTAAAATACCCGTATCTACAGATTTCTTAATTTTTGCTGATATGGAGATCTCTCGACTGTGCAGTGTGACCGTAAAAAAATGAAAAAAAAAAAAAAAAAAATGGAATATTCTGCGAGAAATTAGACGAATTATCGGACTACTCTCATTGTCTTATATCGTTTGGTTTATCAGTTAAGTAGTCAACCAGCTTTTCATCTCTGCATAATATATTTGAATACAAATAATAATTTCATACTCGAAATAAAATAAGTCCATTTCGATTAAATACTTTGTATTTCTTTTTTTTTTATTATGAACATGTTTTACAAAGCAAAATTGTGTAATGGTGGAAATGGTGGATGTGGTGGAGGAAAACTACGAATTTAATTGTCTATTTAATCGCCGAAGGGCCCAGTTCCAAAGCCTAATCCCTCCAAAGGATCTCAACCTAGAAGATCATACCAATGACAGGATTTGCAAATATTTTGCGCAATTATACCCCAGCAGTCACCTTCCATAAGAAATCATATACGGACAGTTGTATCTTAGAACTATTTTCCTGAGCAACAGGTGCTTCCACTATGTTGGGTGATCGAACAGGCTGGCTCTTGAAATGTTACTAGTCTCACAATTGCAGATGCGATGGCTAAGATGTATTATATCGATATTGAATATATCATCACGCGTGGGGTACTCTTAGATCAGTTTAAAGCAATTGTGCATTTATCAATGGAAGTCTATAGAAATGTTTTTTCCTTTTTCTTTTTTACAAATAGACCGGCTGCGAGAACTTAAGATTACGAGGATATCATACATAAAAAAAGGGATTCGTAAAGGGGCACAGATTTTGCGGAACATAGGATGGCGAATGTCAAGTATAAGTAATGAAATTGAAAAGAATTCTATGAGTACTTGACGATGACATGTCAACGCTGGAAGATCTTCAATTAGCATATATGTCACCCTCAGACAAGGTCAGAAGGCGAGAGTGACACGCGTAGAAATGAAATGCTACGCGAGTTGCCTGTCCTTGCTGATCCAAGTTGTTTGCGGCTCTCAGGAGGTAGAAAACCAAGTGCGTGAAAAGCGAGCAATCGCTCGCGAGTAGCGTAGGGTAACTCGTAATTTAATCACAACAGATTGGGATAGACAAGCTCGTAATGTGCCTGATAATGTTGAGCAAGCGTCGATAGATCCATAATGACCCATCGACCGAAAGAAGCAATATTAGAGCTCTCGAAAGATTTTATTACTGTCATGACTGCGATCCAACAAAACTCGATGCAAGTACCATTGGCCTATATACCTGACACTACACGAACATATCGATATCGTACAAGAAAATTCTCGAGAACCTACGTTTTGGGGGGGTTAGCGACCTGGGGTGTCGATGTTGCCAGTAGCATACACCACTGATCTAGAAGTGTACAACCCAGGTGACGTTGCGGAAGAAGTGCCGATAGTCGGTCACCGGTTAGCCCTGAAACTTTCTGTCGATACTAATCAGATTATCATACATAGTATGGCACAGGGTTTCGGTGAACAGCGTGCATGGGCAAGTAAATCACCTGCTGAGGTTGATCATGACGCACGCATCGAAAATGCACGCTTCGGCTGAAAACTACGGAATTAGTGTTGGTGGGAACAATTTAAGAAGATCTCCAGAAAAGTGAGTGCGTGTTAAGGGGCATTGACACAGTAATATAAAAAGTACTCTTTAAGAGACAGCATGAGGAATTAGGCCGGCACATTCATTCACCACGTTTCTAAATACGCACAAATACACTGCACTTTCATATGTATGCATTTAAAACAACGAACGCACGGTTCGCGTTTTTCTTAAATATTCTAATAATTACCCCACCAGATTTTATCCATTACTCAATCTGCACTTTTTTGCGAAATCTAGTACAATAAAAACCGATCATATATTTTTGTACACTTATGTCACAATTATATTCTTGCTCGATATATTTCGTTATTAAAATAGGAATAGATAACGAAGGTAACATTTAAAGCCGCCTAAAAATTAGTTTATATAATTTCATTTACACGAGCAGTCTCAAAAATACAATATCCTACCAACAAAGGAAAAAAAAAAATTATATTAGAATGCCGCTACGACATTATGTATTGGTTTAGCGTGAAAATGACAAATCAATATCATGATAAAATTTTTTCATTTAATGACCAATGAAAAAATCAATCATACATTTGGGCTTCGAGACCGGACATGACATCCCGATCTCTTGTAAAATAGCGATCTGCGATGTTACTGAACTCTATTTAATATTTACAAATGAGATCGATATTAAAAGTAATGAGCAATTAATTTGTTCCGTTTTTAAACTCGTTTTTCAGTTTTTCTTTCTTCAATAATATATATCTCGTAGTGCGTGCATAGGAAGGCGCAGTCCAATGATTTGTTTATTCACAACAAAAAGATTCAGTCATACCACACCTTGCAGAGCCGACGAAAACGTGAACATGTTAGAATACGGTACTTCTTCTTTTTTTTTTCTTTTTTACTAACAGTAATGGCGACTGGCAGATAAACAGACAGTTTGGCAGGCATGGTGAACATAAAATCAAACATGTACACACGACACGATTAATCAAACCTTCTTCTTTCTTTCTTTCTTTTCCTCGTTCTCTCTCGCACACATGGCGTACACATACGTAAGACATTCATTCCGTCTTTCTTTCTCTCAACTTCCGCTTCACACCCATCGTTACTTCTTACGGTATCCTTATTTTCTATATCCATGAGGTCCTATAATATTGTAACATAGGCTTTAGTATGCTATACTTGTAAGCTATTCTAAAAACTACCAGCTGCGTCGCCTACGATGCGGCACAGTCATCTTAATTAATATTAGGAATATCGGCAGTGAAATTCCAATGATAGACGCGGCGGGCAGGCAGTCAGTCCAGCAAAGTCTGTGGCACTTGCGCTGCTCCGGTGCAATAACGGATTAAAAAACTTGATCTTTGATCGGGGTGCCCCGCGCGTTAATTTTTAACATTTATCATTGCGACATTCACGGCAAAATGTCTAGAAAGATAATGAATTAAAATTAGGGGGGCACCCCATTGTTCGAACAGAACGATTCTCCATCTTTATTTCCACCATGGCACCTTCGTCATCATATTCACCATCGCTTACTAACATCGTTATTATTTTTTTTCTTTTTTTTTTGTTTCTTATATTCTATACTCATTTGTTTTTTCTTTCTTTCTTGTTTCCCGTCTTTTTTCTTTTTCTTTTTCTTCGTTTGTTGAAAAATAATTTGTTTTCTCTCTCTTTACAATACTTCCACGTGTGATCGATCCGCGACGCCGCGGATCGCCGGTGTCATCGCTTGTATGATGAATCGATCGGAAAGAACGAAAAACAGCGTCGAATTGTCCGAAACATAAAAAGTTACTAAGATTACAAATCACAAATGAAATCACAGACTTTCGTTGGTGGTTTGACAGAGGGGAGGGGGCCGCACATTGCAATTAGAACAACATTGTAGGCATTATTCTTATATCAGGAAAAGTTTTGATGGGCCTCGTGTGTGTTTTCATTCGGGGTATTCCCTTTCTTGCTGCGGATTACCCTCGACTCAATCTATTCCCATCCATTCTCCTTGATCATGTGAGCAAGCTCGATTATAAACTTGCCCTCTTTATACTTCTGACTCGACTCGAACGCATGCTCCTACAAAATTTCCAACCGTCATTAGCGAATACTCCGAGATCTAACTACGTAACGTGTATACACGTTCGTATCTTTTCGCAAACTCCATGAGAAACTTACGTATTTCCACCCAAGGGTGGTCTTGCAACATTCACAGTAAATATCAGCAACAGCATGAAGGCCAGTTAACAGAACTCGCTCTTCCGCAGGACCACAGCCCACGTTCACCCTGAAACAACCACGGAACAGTCCTTATCTCTAACCATTTATATAAACATTTTTTAATCGTTCTCTCGAGAAAGAGCAAGAAAGAGAAGTAGGAGGAGGAGGAGGAGGAGTAGGTGGAGGAGGAACAGAGAAAGAAAGAACGAGAATACAGAGAGCATGAGAAGTTTCACGGGTAAAATAACGCGTCCTACTTTCCACGACTATTCGATCTCGCCTTTCTGAAGGCATTAGCATACTTACACGGAATTAAAGAGATAGGCACGACCTTGACTGCCCTGGAAGGACTGCAATCAAAAGGAAAAAGCCTGTTATAGTGGACTGTATATACATACGGTGGACTTGCATACATATGTAGATAATATATATACACACATAACACGCACAGCACGGTATACATCGCTGTGTGCAAAGCTCGGAAGTGAATGCGAGAAGTCTGTCCGTTACCTGATCTAGCACGGCTCACCTTAGAGATGAGTTCGTCGTGGTTGGCGAGGTGAGCACGGCAGTGAATGCACGAGTAAGTGCGGTGACACGAGGGCAGGTATGCTTGAAAAGTTTTGACCATGATGGCGTGTCCAGGCAAGCAAAGGAAACTTCGCCCTTGTCTTCTTCTTCTTCGTCGTCGTCGTCGTTGATTTTCCTCCCTCCTTTAATCAAGTGCCGAAACGCTACTTCTCTCTCCTCTTCCTCGTCTTCGTCTTCGTCTTCTCCTCTCGTTCGTGGAAACGTCTGGCTATTAACCAGCGACCGATTAATATATCGAATTTCTTCCAATCGCGGGGTGGTGGTGCAATAGTGGCCCCGTTCACCGCCGCTTCGTACTCCGATCAGCTGTTGAGCTGGTTCAGACAGCGCCGGTTCGGGGACACCTGTGAACGCCGATTATTATTACTCGCACCTCGCTCTTTTCATATACCTGATCGTCGCAGTTCTTGTTATGGACAGTTGTAAGTCTGTCTATGTGTTGTGCAACTTAAAATTACGCGCTTATAACGCCTACGATGACGACACGCGTTGTATGCCACTGCTCAGGGATAGCCGCGTGATCTAACGCAACGCGTTCAATTCGATATCACGAATCTCCTCCGCGAGCAGATCGTATCGGCAACAACTTATTCGTTCGAACGATATCGTTGCGAATTTTCATTCATTGCGAAAACTAAAAACAAAAAGAAATCATTAGAAACAAAACGAATTTACTACGTGGAAGCTACGACGTTAAGAAAACAAAAATAAA
>NIJG01000136.1:3361917-3415440 GCA_002201625.1 Euglossa dilemma
AGAGAGAGAGAGAGAGAGAGAGAGAGAGAGAGAGAGAGAGAGAGAGAAAGGTCAAAGTCCCCGCTGCTCTTCGTATTTTAAGGTAAGATATAGTTGTTACAGTGGAGTAAACAAACGTAGTCACGTGTGGAAAGGACTAAAATTACATTCGGTTAGGGATTAAAAATAAAACAAACATTGGCTCCTGCGCATCCTCTTCGGAATCCGCACTCGTTACGCTGTGCGCTCCACACACTATTTACTCGCTATCGTGTATATTTATTCCACAACTATCAGTTCCGAGTTATTTATAACGACCTGTTAAATAACGTGCGTGCTCTGCCTCCAAGCGCGTTAAACCACGCGCTGCGGCTTACTATTAGTACACTATAGACAATGAAGAACAAGAAGAAGCAAAAGAGGAAGAAGACAGGAAAAAATCTCGATATATAGTTACGGCGTCAGTAAGATAAAGAGGAAAGCAGAAAAAGAACAGATAACATATGGTGCTGCACTGCATACATAAAAATAACAAATGCATACGCGCGCGCGCGCAGCGGCGGACCAGCGAAACTGCTCGAACATTTTGAAGCGCAATAGCATTGATGTACGCTCCATATCGAGCGACCGGCTACGCCACGTGCTGGCGCGTGTTCAAACAAAGAAAGGAGACAAGGTCTTTATTATGATGCACCTAAAGAAAGACTTCTTTATAAGGACCGAGGAAGCGCGGGCCAGTCTCTTCTTGTCGAGTGCTCGCGCTACCAACCCGTTTCCATACCTATTTCATTTCTTTTCCAAATTACCCCTCATCTTTATCCGGCTACGAATCTCTAACCATCGGAACGAGCCACGTTTCAATCTTCTCGCGAAAACTTCCTCGACAGCTTACATACAGGGTGTTTACACGGCTCTAATCGGAAGTTGATACAGCAGGGATCTAGAGAAACTTTACTTTTACAGCGTTGAACGAAGTCGATAAAACGGCCGTTGAAACAAATATACCGTGTAACCTTGTTAATTTTAGCTGGATCTATATATCGGTAGAAAAATGATTTGTCAAGATCATTTCAAAGTCGAAGAAGCTTAATCGGTATTTAGAAGACGTGGCCGAGGGATTATATACCTGTGGTTCTTGACCGTAATTGCATCCTGTTGTACCCTTCTGTGACCTTGGATTGTTTGAAGGTCACTGCACTCAGACTCATTAAGTTTCTTTCACGTCTATGTACGACGGATGCTCTCGAGCAAAAAGGAAAAAAAAAAAAAAGCGCGGCGTTTTATTTAGAATTTCAAACGCGAGGTTATTCTTGAAATAATCTTGAGCAAAAATAAGATTTCTACCAATATCGGGCACCGATGAAAAATATCGATAAATCCACGTCGTTATCTTCTCGAAAGTAAAGGGGTACTCGAAGAGAGACGATTCTCGTTCTCCCTCGACGAGCCGTTACCGAAAAAGTAATTATGTAAAACGCACGAGAAGGAAAACAAGAGAGTATCAACAACTTTTCAATTCAGTCCGAGACGTCGGAATAATATATACCGTTCATTAATATGAACGAAGAGTGCATCATAATTGTAATCATCTCGTTTCCATCACGTATTGCAAAAGACACACACGTAGTGGCGTATGTACAAACAAAAATAAGAGCTTTCGTTTTGATACACCAAGCAAGGTGTTTCTGCTTTATAAGAATGAAAGAACGGTAACCTCTTATTTGGATTTAGACACCAGACGCTTTCTGTGGCTTTAACCGTTTCTCCTCCTTCCTCTTTTCTCCTTCTTCAATCCTCTGCCGCGTCCTTTTCTTCGTCTACGTTCCCTCTCACTCTTTCTTTCCGTTCCGCTTGTTCTCTTTCTTTTCAGCTTGAATCAATCGAAACAATGATTCGTCGTGGCCTTGCGATAACGGTACTACTTCACTTTTCAGGCTTATGGCAGCGCGCGGAATTAGCAGTCTGTGTGACACAACCGTCGGACACGCTTCCTGCTGTATTATTTCTGACGCATGAGAGTCACTCTAAAAGACCATAAAAAGGAAAAGAATGCAACGTAATTAAAAACGAATTATTCCTTTGTCATTTCTTCGAATAGTTTCTTACTTTTTGCATTTTCTCAACCTACATATATATATACGTGTATATATATATACATATATGTAGCATTTGGTACGAGTGCCGCTTCGAATCTGGCTATTCGAAACCAGTTAATCGAATTGCACGGCAATAACTGCCGCAACAAGTTATCCCGAAATGGTATAATATGGCGGAAAGTAAACTGATACAAGGATCCAATTCACGTCGCATTTTTAATGTATCCGAGGCACCAATCGGTCTGGCAGACCAAAAAGCACATACGTTATACGTGTTATTTTCATTCACGAATGCATATAAAACCTGTTATCGTTCCATATGTGCTTTGCTTCAAATCGCGAACTCGCATTCGAAAACGGTTATCTATCACATATAATTTCATACGCAGTTCCATTCAGCAAACGAACAAAATTCCCGACGTAAATAACACGATAAAATAATATGCCACTATTCGTATATATATATATATATATTCGAGTATATTATTATCGCTCGACTATTTTTCAATTATACTATAGATAAGGTATTTCGAAACGAGAAATTAGTAGAATCTCTAGGACGCGATAGCCAAGACATTTCTCGGGTTAAATTTAAAAATTTCTCATGCTTCTTCGTGTATCCTTGAATACAACGGCCATAGAGAAGAACTGTGTAGAATAGTGGCGCGGTTCGATGGCCGCGGACTATGAATCCGCAGAGAGGCCGCAAGAAAGAAGTTTCCCGACGAATTGTTGGGAACAAAGAGATGGAACATCCGAGTCAATACACGGCCCAAGGTCATTGCTACCCGTCGCCGACGCATCCTCGGAATTTCCGATTTTCTTGTCATCCTTTTTTTCCCCGTGCCGGTGCAGACGGCGCGCGCGCCCACCTCGCCAATGAATAAGACACGAAGAATCCAGTGAAAGCCCGATCCTACCCGCAATAGACGCTTTGTTTTTCTACTACCCGATGTTGGTATATGACGCGTGTTATGTACCTGCTCCAGACGAAGCATGCAATGGAAACACGTGTAACAGATGTCGCGCAGTGCAAGTTACCCTAGAGCGTACGGTCCGCTCTCAAAAATTTAATTGCGTTGCGAGGAACTTCTGCGAAGTCGCGAAGACGCGCCACACGTTTCAACCGCGCGAATGAGTCACGGTGGTAGCTCATGTCTACCGATGGTAAAACGCATTCTTAAAGCCGTTAATATTTTACCTTCGCTTTATCTTATATATTTATTTATCTCTAATATTCATTTCTAACAGCGAGGACAGGAGTAAGGATTTTCTGACATCGAAACGCATAAGGAACGCGTAATTTCCATCGTATTTCATAGAACGATAAGATAGTGGTATGAAACGAAGAAAAAAATATTGACACCGGAATTTCGGAATGTCCGTGGACATTAGATAAAAACGAAAGAACCATTCAACATCGCAAACATTTATCGGGAATCGAGCAATGTAAACAATGTTTGGTAGCTGAACCGACGTGAATGCGGAATAAAAACTTTTGTCTCGTAGTACGTATCGCTTCGTTTCAATGTTGAGAATTATTTACAAAAATATCCCTGTACATAAATTTGATACGCGTGTTTTAGGGTATTATAAAAGGCGGAGGAAGATATTTAAAAGATATCTCACGGAATTATCTAGAAATATCAATTTTTGCCAAGAATTCAAGGTTAATACAAATGTAACGTACAGAATGGTAAATAACACTGAGATAAAAGCAGTAAAGATCGTAATAAGTGATTAGATTAAATACCGATTAAAATTACTCTTCCGCAAAGGTTAACAGTTACCGGTAAATACAATCGATACGTGTATCGCGTGTTTCATCGATTTTTTTTTTTTTTTTTTTCTAACAGGGAGAATTCTTTCTTTCAGGTAACCTCAGTATCAATGCCACGCGAGAAACATTTTCATTAAGAACAAAAGATGATGATCCCAATGACCCAAGATTATTAATCACTCGATCGAGATCTTCAGAAAGCAGACTTCCGGTTCGAGTTAAATAACAAGGGTAGAATCGATATAACGATATTCAAAGAAAAACTTTCCAGCAACGTTATCGCGCAATCTTCCCACTGGAAATTTAATCGGCGCCGAAGGTAACGAGGTTAGAGGAAAATTTCGTTAAGGCTCGCGTTCTTTCCATCGATAATTTCACGTTTGCGCGGCCAACCTGTCCATTTTTAACTTAATCGGTAACTCTATCGATGACATTAAACCTCTCGGACGCTGGAACGATCGTGTACTTAAAATAAGAGATAAGGTGTCCACTCTAGAAACTTCTATTGCATGTTCTACCACTTATCCGTCGAATTAACCACTTACTTTTTTTCAGATTTACACTTCTTTTTAGAAAGTCGACTAATTTCTACCGCGAACGTCGATAATGACGCAATCTTCATTTATCTTTCCCAATTGAAATTGCCAACCGAGCTGATCGTTTTGGCACTCTTTTGTTAATGTTCAATTTATATTGACCACCATCCCAAGTGCTACCGAATGAACTACCCTGTCAGAATCGTAAATTGAAACGATCGTAAAGATTCATGAAGCGTCGTTAAATAACACTTATGTTAATGATCACATGCACACATACATGAACGACAACGCACAAAATGGTTTCAATCTAGTAGAAATGTGACGATTGTCGTAATAAAAGCACGCAGATACATGGCCAACGTCCAACGGTACGAAAATTTCTGTCCATTCTAATTTCGTCTCGACGCCGGCGCGTAAAATCTTCCACATTCGATGTATTATTGTTCTCGCTTCCATTGAATAAGGAGTTGCGGCCATCTTCAACTAAACTTCATTCAACGGAGCCAACACATACTGCACACGTACACACACATCATGTGGTAACCCAATACAAGCACGTGACGAGCGCGCGATTATCCGAGACGCTGTTACAACGAAATCACTATCTAGCAGATTAAGCTGAAACTATCGAAGTTCGCGCGGAGTCGCGTAGCACCTGTTTCAAGGAACGCGAACGACCCTCTCTATATGTTGTGTACAGTAGTTGCCTAACCTGAAATCAATCTTAATCGATTTTACGCTTAGCGTGCCGTCCAAATTCTTCGATGAACCGAACTTACGTTCCGAACTTTTGCATATCTTCTTTAAAACTCTATATCGCTACACCATAAAATAAGAGTTAACATAATAGGCTTCCCCTTAACCTTTCGCTAACTCGATATAACAGGTAAGGTTAGTATAATAAAATTCATATAAGCAGCTTAAAATGTGCTACTAAATACGTTCTAATTTCTACTAGAGGTCGAACATACATGTTTTGCGCGGATCGACTGCAATTTTTAATTTATCCTCGTGATAAATCAGCGATTCTTGGCCATTCTAACCTGCACACGACATTATGCGAAACTCAGACGTTCGGTTATAATAAGGTAAGCTAAAAATCGCATGCAATATGTGCTGTACAAGTATTACGATACCATTGAACGAGCTTTTAATTGCACAGATCAGAAACTACCAGGGCCTTATGGTTAATATGATGTAAAATCACGAAATGAGCATCTCTCTCTCAAACAAAAATGACCACCGCATCGATAAAGTGTTTCCGTGACATAATCGAGGATCTACATGCGACCGATAATTCACATGCAAAGGAAAGCGTTCCGCGAACGAATTACAATACATTCTTTGTCCACGAAATAATGCCATCTCTCGAGTGGAGCCATTTATAAGTTGCGGCTAGAAACAAGTTACCGTGGACGGACAAGTTATCGTGCATCACGAAAAATATTTCCAGCTGATCCACGATGCAAACGCAACACCTATGCGCTTCGATACAAAACGTTATTCTTAATTCTAGGGTAGTTTAGAGATATCGTACACGCGCGCATACACACGCATACATATACACACATATCGCGATACGAGTATAGAGTTTATCGCATGCAATTCTAACCTTTCAATGACACTTTACGAAAATAAATCATCGAATTCTACACATCGGCTATAATACACGATTATATGTATGCGTACATTCGATAACTTTGTTTCATTCCTCTCGATAATAACAGTCTTATTCCGGCTGCATAATTTTATTGACGATTCAAAGTGTACCGTATACCGAGAATGGGATCACGATTGACTCGTGCGATAAACGAGACATCTGTAATCTCGATGATGCAAAAAGACGAAGAAAGGCGCGCTGTGTTGCAGTTCAATACAGCACGCGCGATAATCGATAACTCTTTTCAACGACTAACCCTATACGGAAAAGGGTTAAATAGATGATCGTGAACAGTGGCGTTCGCGAGAAGGCAATCACGTGTTTGACCCACGATCGACAGAACACGCATCGCGGGTCATGCAATACAGTCACGACTCCGCGCGTCATCGCGTGTATTGACAAAATGTTTTCTATTGCATATCACATGCAAGGCGGTACACGGTGATACGGCCTTAACTTGCGTTGCATGCAGGGACGTAGATCGACGTCTTTTATGATAAGAAAGTAAAGAAAAAAATAGGAAAAGCGATGGAAGATCGTGATGATTTTGCAAACATTTGCCAAGCCGCTTGTATATAATCGTGTTTATATTTTGCACAACGTGTTTGCATTAGATCACATTATATAGCTCCATCTCGTGACCTCTGCGAACTGTCGCTTTCCAGAAGAATGCGAATCTTTATTTTAAAAAGAGGTGCAGCTGGTGTATCGGAACAACATGTTTGCTACGAGAAACGTTACTTACCATTGTTGGATATATACTGAAATCAAACACACATGCAGAATTAAGCGGATGTCGAAATTACGATGCTGTACTTTCGTGAAAATTATAGAGGAGACGTTGGAAAATATATCAACGCGTGAACACTCTGAAGGGGAATTCGTGTGAGTAAAAAGAATAAAAGAAAAATCGAACGATTACAATATACTTATAAACGTCGTTTCATTTATATGCGTTATACCATCTATTCGTTTTTCACAGTTCATATCTCGCAATAAAAATCGAAGATGGACAACCACGCGTTGCGAATGCTAAAAGATCGTCATCAGGATACAAATTGGTACGGTGCGCGAATAATAATATGATACATTTAAATGAATAACAAAAGAACGGTATATTTTTTCCCATACAGGTCCGCCATGTTGCGTGGGCTCATGGTTCCCGCATCTTAAAAAGCGTCGATCACCCGTCAAGTGTAAATAACAAACGTACGCACTTTGAATACCGAGTGCACTGTAAACACAAACATTTGAGATAAAGAAACGAGTGGCGCTGCGTCGTTTCTTCCTTTATCTCTATACCGGTTTATCACGTTTTACGCGACAACCGAAATATCTGCTAATGATAATGCGATGTAAACAGTGTGTCTCGATAGAGTTTCAAGTGACACAAATTAACGATAAGTACACAGGTATATAAACATAGAATCGTAAAGAACGATTTTCTTATTGATCATCCTTATCCGATCGAATGGCTTAACAATACAACTTTATTTCCAGCGAGTTCGCGTAGACGGCTGGCGGACAAAAAAAAAAAAGGAGAAAGAAAAAAGGGGGGAGAAAAAAAAAGAAGAAGCGCCGATCTACGTCCCCCTCAGCGTTGTCGGGTAACGACTATATTTTTTCTGCTTCGTCTTCCATTGAATGTGCGGGGAGATATGGCTTCAATAAGTCACGCAGACTGCTCGACGGATAAGGATCCGACGTTGCATCGCAAGCAACGAACGTTTCCATAAAAAAGGAAATCTGATTTCGCGAATTTTCCAATACCCTGTGCGCGAGCTTCGTGATTTGCACGAAGAAATTTATGCGCCGCCTCGCGTTTGACATTGAAAACGGGAAGAAAACGGGAATTCCACTGCGATTCTATTTCGACGCCAAAATAACCAGCGATGGACACATTTGCGGATCGATATAACATGGAAAAGGCAATACGACGGAGATATCCGCTCGGACAGTTATTTCTGCGAAAAGTGGCCGCGGATTTGTTTCTCCGTTCTGCAACGCGAGAACGCGCTAGCGGCCATATGTTACGGTAAATGTAAGATCACGACTAGCGACCAAAATATTTGAGGATATTCCGTGCACGCGGCAACCGAGAAATCTCAAGCACACATCCGCAGCGGCAGAAGGAGAGAGAGACACGCACGCGATTGCCCGGCGTATCGTGTACGTGTGCCAGTGTGTTTCCCGCACGAGAGGGAGAGAGAGAGAGAACAATGACTCTAAAGACGAGGCGCGTTTTCCTCGCAACAAGTTTTGCATTACACGCCGTGGCGGCAGGACGAGCAGCGACGTGTTTCTTGCTTAGCATGCAGATAACTCTACCGTAGAGCAAGGTGCACGGTCGTTTTATAAATAATTCGCGCGCGAACGTCTAAAAGCGCTAAGATTGTTGAACCACAGGCAGGATTGCATGCACGAGCAACGAGTAATTATATACAATATAACGGTCCCGTGCACACGATGCGAAGAAAGAAACGAACCGCGATAAGAACGAGCCGCGTTGTTGCTGGGAACATTTTCCCCGGCCGCGTTCAGCCCGCTCATCGGACGCATCTTTCGAATTATATCGTGAAATAAGCCATTCGTTAAAAATGTATATATATATATATATATATCCTCTTTATTCGATACCGTTCGTTAAAAATCCCCCGATAATTCAGCCGCTTCGAACGCACCGACGATTATATCTCGCTTGTACGCATAATGATACGTAACGGGAGAATATCTAATCTAAGTTCAGCCGTTGATTCGTGATAGACAATACAAATGGAAAACGGTCGAATTTGAACGGCACGGAATTGCGTAGCGCGCAGACGGCGAACAGGCGCATGCACGGGAATGAATCATACGCTTGCGAGCAAATCGCTGGACGATACAATAACCCAGCTGGCTTTTTTGCTATGCGGATTTACATTACATCGCGACGACTGGTCGTAATTAACGATCCATTAGCACTGGCGGTATTCGACGAAGTAAGATAAAAGCGATAACAGGAAATCTATGCCTCGAATACCGCCACTTCGCTTAAGTCGCTCGAAACGTGCCACGAAACAGAGGATATTATTGAGTCGACGACTACAAAGCGAGTAGGCCTTTTTCTTTTTTTTTTTTTCCGCGTTAAAGCCCGCTGTTGCCGCTTTCTTTCATCCTCGTTCTACTCGCGGTCTCTTTCCTCGCGTGGCACATATGTGTATGTATTCCAGACTCGGGTAGACGTACATGGACACATATGTGTTGTCTATCCGCGGATATATTTACGTATAGCATGTACGGCTTCGATTATTGGTTCGTCAACTGCGAGTGAAATCAAACAAAAACACTCGCTCGGCGATGCGCTCTACGCGAGTGCGATACACGGATTGAAAACGATGTTTCTTTTATTTTCTCGCCCGTGTATGTACATTAAGAGGATATGAAACAGCGGACGGCCGGGGGCCAGGACACGTTTCTTTTTTCTCTATAATTGGAATGATAATGGAACTGAAATTCCGCGCAGTTAGCGCAAAAATGACACCGTTCCAGACACGCATCGTAATAAACCGTGGCCTATTGTTTTCTATCGTAACGGATGTTCGATTTGAAACGTTTCAATTAACGCGCGGAATAGTGAATGGACTTCATATTTATCCGTGTCCCTATTATTCCAAGCAACGGCCACAGGACAAGCAGACCAATGGCGCGTGGCGAAGACGTCGAATACAGTCCGGGATATATGTTCCAGATAAAGAATATAATCCAATCTATAGCGAAGCATCGCATGGGATCGTTCGTGAGGAATCAGCAGAAAAAAAAAAAGAGAGTGACGTGATCTAATCCGTTCGCTTGATCGGTATGAGAAAGCAAGGATCGAGCGATATTTACTAGAAAAGAAAAACAGAAAAAAAAAATGCATGAATAAAGAGAGAAGATCGATTTCTTTTAAAGCGTAGACTATTAGTTTCTACGCGTCACGGATTACTTTTCAACGTTTGTCGCGTAATCGTCGGGTAGGAAAAAAAGAGAGGAAGTTGGAAAAAATTTCGAAGAAAAAAAGGAGAAAAAAAAAAAAGAAAGAAAAGTCGTGTTGCGTAGGTCACGCACGTACAACGAACCAGCGGCAGAGTGATAAATGATAGCGAGGTTTTTGATCGCGAACCCCACCACCATGAGAGCCGAGTTTAATCAAGTGCGCGCGAAGAAAATAATACGTTAGTTTATGGCACGGTAATAAAGCACGTTTGTAACGGAAGTTTACTTGAAACGTATTGCTATACGAATCATGAATGAGAATCTTCGTACTTCGTCACGTTTCACTAGTCAATGTGACTAATTGGAAATATGCTTAGAATTAAAGCCCGTATAGAACATACTTTTCCGTGTATTAGAATGAAATATAATTATCGTTAGGCACTTGCAAGAAAGGAATAATTCTGGCATACATATTTATCAGGGGATCATTAATAAATTACCACATCGCGTACGAGAGCGTTCGTAACGTTACCGAATACGCGTGGAAAAAAAAAAAGAAAAGAAAAAAGAAAAGACAACATTCGAGGCAAAAATAAGAAGTAAAATTGAAAGTTACTTATAAAAGTGTAAATACGCGGGTATTTATACTTACATGCACGTATATACACACACGCGCCGAATATAACCCTTCACCTTATCCTAACCATGAGCAACTCGGTAGGGATAAGTTTAAAGATTGTAGAAGCCATTGCCCCGACTGGCGTGGTCGTTCGAGCAGTCTCCGCTGGGAAATGACAGAGAAAAAAAAAAGTAAGAGAAAAACAAGACCCCCTCGGAGCGTTCTGGAACATGCGTTGGCCAGCCTGCGAGACGGTTCTATCGCGCGCAGCCCAGCTGACAGCCCAATCAGCTGTAAACGTACACAAAAGCGTCGTCCAACAGGTCCACAGCGGACGCGTTCATGAAAACAGAAAACTCTACGCGTTCCTTCGCGTCCAAGAAAATATCCATTCGATCGAAAATGTATATATCATGCATGAACACGTTCCTTTCGGACGTTTCAGAAAAAAAATCATTTGTAAATTGGCAACGCTGAAGTGTAACGTATTACGACTAAGTAATAATAACAATTAGCCACAGATTAACCGTAATTAAGGTTAGTCTCAGTTTTCACGAAATTTCGGCAACGGTCCATAACCATTGTACAAATGATCACAGGCTAGAGATGGGAAACTTTAACTCCGAAATTCGTGTCCCGTGAGATTGTTTAGTTATGCGACAGGATAACTATGTATACACGCACAGAGAGACGCGTAGAAATGCTTGAAGCATCGTGGTATTCGATGCGCAACCGTATATACTTTGTATTATTTGGTGGGCGTCAAAGTTTAATATCACGGAAGCACTTTCTCGTGGAAAAGCAAAATTGGTACGCGTACGGTATATGCGTGTACGTATATAGATATACACGTATACACGTGTATTATGTGTATACGTGTATATATATATGTATACTGGTGTGGCAGTTGCATGGTTACGAAGGAACGAACGAAGAAGTTTGGTTGCGCGAGCCGACGCGAGTCTATAGCAGCTTGGTTCAGTCGCTGTTGCCTGGCTAGACAGGAATCGCGCGAGGCTACACCACTGCAACTTAAATAAACACCGGGAGAGGAACAAGCGGCGCACAGCAGCTTCGAGTTTAGTTAATTCGGGTCATCGTCCTTCGTAACTCGTCGCGCATATTTAATTTTCCATGTAAAGCGTCCTGGACGGATGCATCACGGATGTCGCTTTCAAAGCGAATTGCACCTTAATATGCACTTTGTGTACACGTCCACACACACCAAACGGTTCTCGGTCTATTAAATTCGAAAGGCGCTCGACCGACTCGAGAAACCCGTAGTCAAATTGCGATCGATATAGGTAGAAGGAAAATAGAGATAGCCCCTTTCGAAGAATTCCTGTTGACGAGCCGATTTTCATAGGGAAAATGGCCATACTTGTGTAGAAACTTCGGCGAATGTTTATGATAGAAAAAAATCAATGCAAGTTTGGTGGGCTTGGGAAAATACACGAGCAAGGAGCAAGCAAGTTACGTCAATTCTCTCTGCCACTTAGCCTTTACCACAGGTTCTACGCCAGGTATTATGTAGGTTTTTTCAGAGCGATCGAAGCCATTCTGTACACGTTCACACACGGCAAGAAGAAACGTCGCAAGAGGATACGCGAATACTAAAAGATAACAGTTTGAACGTTTTTATGACGCGGCGGTTGAATCAGCTGTGAATGTGTACAAAACAAGGCAGCGCGCATTATCTTAGTGACATTGCCGGTTAAGTATCAGTAAAATTATCGTCACGAACGCGAGTATTACGATGTCGTTGACATTGCAATAGGTTAAAAACATTCTTAAAAATCTTTAAAGAAAAGAAAAGAAAAAAAAAAAAAAAGAGAAAAAAAAAATATAAGAGGAGGAAGATAAGAAATTAATTGAACAAAAAGTATATATGCAGAACTGAAGAAACTGTAATCGTGTATTGGAGAAGTGCAAGAAGATCAGTGTACAATGATCAATTAACAATGGAATAATAGATTCTTCACGCACACGTGCGGACGTGACGACAGAGCTATTCGATATGGCAGATTATGCACTGTTACCAAGTGGGAAAGCACTAATTAGAGTGCATCATTGAGGTAGGATCGAAATGGAAAGAATGAGTTATGAAATTCAGGACGAACGAGGTAACGGGAAAAATCGGATAGAACGCCAGAAAACGACGGCCCTGATCTTCTCGTGGAAGGCAGCTGACAGGCCCCCGTCAGCTGAGAGCGTACACAAAGTCCAATGCCGTATGCGCACGTACTTTTAATCTTCGGCCTGTTTCCAAGGGAGAGTTCACTGTCGTGCAAAATTCATATATGCTTGTTTAGCCCAAGACGATGTTATTCCGGGGATCTGAATGATTGCACACTCGATACACAGACTCGAAGAAGAAAAAATAGTATTGCGTCGTTCCAGGCACAGACTGACCGAATGAAAACAGCATGGACGTATCCTTCCTCGAATTGCGATTCAAACGTATTGCATTTGTGTAAAATGATTAGCCCGGGGAAATGTATGATAGCGAAGGATTCCGCGAGCAATAATTTTTCCAATTCGGCACAGATATCGTCAATAACAATTCCCGTTGTAAATGCAACCATTGCACTTTCAATTGTCTAGGATAGATCGCGTTTCGTGAAATACACCAAACCGTAAGAAAATGGCAATGGAGTCGAACAAAGTGTATGTAATGTTGTCAAAGCAAACAAAGAACGCGTGCATAAGAAGAGGGTGCATCGAAACAAGGGTTTACGCACCTCCATATGCATCCGTGGCCGCGGCAACGAGCGACGATGTGTGTCCTCGGCCTCTTCTCCGTCTCGAGCTTTTGATCACGGATCACGGCTTCTTCGTCTTCGCGAAATGCCACAAACAACGACGACGACAACTCGTTTTGATCATCACTAACGCGAAACAGTCGCATCCAGCGAGCACCGTACTGCTGATCGGCTCGGCGTCGTTCGATTTATTTCGGTTCGTCCGCAGGCGGGACGATATACGATGACTTGTGCGCATGCGCCATTTGTGCTCATCAGTCTCCGGACATTACCGCCAGAGGTCGCTTATGACAAGCGTTACCTTTTCTTTTTTCTCTTTCTTTCTTTCTTTCGTTTTTTTATTTTTTTTTTCTCTCTTTCTTCATTATATTACCGAATGAAACGCGGGAGATTTCAGGATATTGAAATATGTAAACAGTGAAATTTTGTTGCATTCGAAATATTTGATTTGTGAACAAAATCATTCGAATAAACTTGTATATTGCACAAATGAAACGAATGAAATTTTTAATTGTATACATGTACTACATGCTCGTATTTTCATGGTTTCAAAAATAGGAATACTGATTGTTCGTGTAGCCCATATATTTTCGTGCGTGTGGGCAAAATATTTCTTTGACAAGATAATCCGTCTCACGTGCACGTAGAGGCAGGAATGCAGAAGAAGGAAAGGTACTTTAGTCGCGAGCTTGAAAAAAGGCACATTAAAGCTCGTTTTACAATATTTCATCCTTTAACAATTTCTTCTGTTTTCTTCCATTTTAAATGTGATCCTAATTTAGATCGTATTTTATTTTCGTGTAAAATCACGAAAAACGCATTGCATGTTTGTATCTGTCTGGAAAAAATATATATGTATGTTAAAACTATGTAGGAAAGCTACCTTTATTACTTCTTTCATTTCTTTGCGCAATTCTATTAGCTATTACATATCTCTGACAAAACTATTACAAAAGTTGCTATGCTGGGTGATTTTGTAAGAATATGTGAATGGCTTTCACACATATCTTGGTATTATAAAGTAAAAAAGTCGGAATCGAAAACATAAGAAAGTACGGAAGTTTAAGAAATCGAAACGCTATCAATCGTATAAAAAACAAAACGATTTTAACGATTCGAACTTTATTCGAATCCATTGAATTCGTAATGTTAATAATCATCCATTTAATGGAATATAAATTTTCGTAATGCTCTTGCGCTCTTAATTCTCTAGAATTTGTTAAACAAATTGCATGAATTGCGATAACGTAAAAAATACGTTTAAAGACACCATTCATCTCATTTTTTCGGGCAGACCTACAATTTTAAATGCTCCATAAATGCGCTATGTCTGCCACCCTCTCCCTCTTTCTTGATACATTCTACATATTTATTTTTTACTGATCATTCACACGATCAACATTTCTCTCGACTTCCACCATACAAGCGCAGCATGAAGGATAACAACAAAGCAGTAGTACATAAAAAACTTATTTTTTTACGTTTGTTTATTCAATATGTATTTTCTTATAAAGTGATGTCCTACTAATTAAAAGTAAGTGAAAAAAAAGTTCACCAAACAATAGTTAATATATTCATTAAAATTCATCATCTCATTAAGGCAACTAATTTGTTTAGTTTCATTTTACATATCTAGAGTAAATGATATATAAAGTATATGTAAAACACTAATATATGGTTATTTTTATTTTCTTGTTACAAGCCTTACATATTTAGAATATAATATGTATACTTTGTATATATACTCTTGTAATAAAATTGATTACTTCGTATTCGATTCTAGAGATAATAAATATATCTAACGTGTAATGTTAGTACAAGAGAAGTGCGTGCAGAGGGTGGCAGCAGGGTGCGCATTTGGGAGTGCTATTGTTCCAGGGACTGACCAATCCCCACTTTCTATATCGTCTCACATAGTGACATTTAACTGTATTGCTTTAGTGTCCACAGAGCACGCTTGTTGTTGTTGTTGTTGCTGTTGCTGTTGTTGTACCTGCTGTTGTACTTGTTGTTGAACTTGTTGTTGCACTTGTTGTATCGCTTGAAGCTGTATCGTTTTTGTATCTACAGTGCACGTTGTTTGTTGTTGTTGTTGAGGTTGTTGCTGTTGCTGCTGTTGCACCTGTTGTTGTTGCACTTGCTGCTGTTGCACTTGTTGTTGCTGTACTTGTTGCACTTGTTGCTGCTGAACCTGTTGCTGTTGTTGAGCTTGTTGCTGCTGTTGCTGCTGCTGCTGTTGTTGTTGTGCTTGTTGAGCAGCAGCTTGTGCAGCTTGCCTTTGTTGTTGTCGAAGTATACTTGGTGGGGGATCCATGTGTTGGCGTTGATGTAGTAATAAGTGATTCTTCTGATAGAAAGCTTTACCACATTTATCGCACACGTGTGACCTTATGTGGCAGCTACCATCCGTGTGGCGCCGTTGATGTTGAGATAAACCATGCTTCTGCGCGAAACCACGACCGCAATCGGGACAAATGTGTGGTTTTGGTTTCGGACCTGTTCCTACAGGTGGTGATGTTTGCGTCGCACCATGCATATGGCTGACACCAGGGTTTCCAATGGGTCCATTCATCTGTAAATTCTCTGATTGCAATATACGTTTTGCTTATTAAGGAAATATCAATAATACCTGATGAGTTCCGGGGGTATTAGGTGTGAGGAAGTGTCCAGGAGTTTGTTGGAAGGCAGCTGCTAATCCACAGAGATCCGTAACAAGTGTACGATCACCAGAATGTAACCTTAAGTGCAAAGTAAGAGCTTCTCGATTCGAGAAGTCCAATCCACATTCCCTATAATATTAAAGTTAACTTAAGCAGATGATATATATTTCAACGCTATACACAAATATATACTTAAAATGTATGTCATGAAAAGGAAATATGTAAGCTGAAATTATTTTTTACCTGCACATAAGGGATTTTTCATCTGTGTTCGTATTATTGTTATGTATCTTTGAATGGGCAACCAGGTCTGTTTTCCGAGGAAATGCTTCACCACAAACGGTACAAGCAAATGGAGTTTCTCCTGTATGTAAACGCATATGTGCCAATAGTGTTCTCTTTTGAAGAAATTCTTTCCCACAAACAGTACACGAATGTGGAACTCTGCCATGTAGACGACCATGATTCACTAATTCAAACTTTCTCTGGAAGGTTGCACCACAATCGTGACAAACAAATGGATGTAAACTGCCATGGAAGCGCGAATGCATTGTAAGGTGATCTTTTTGAGAAAATGATTCTCCACATTCTTCGCAAACAAAAGGTCTCTCTCCTGAGTGGAATTTACTATGCGTCACTAAATGACGTTTTAGAGGAAATGCTCTTCCACACTCTTGACAAACAAATGGTCGTTCTCTTGTGTGTACTCGCGTGTGCGTTACAAGGTGGTGTTTCAGTGTAAAAGACTTTTTACATTCTCTGCATTGGTATGGTCGGTCCGCACTATGAAGTAGCAAGTGTGTATGAAGACAATGTTTGTGTGCAAAACTTTTACCACAATGAACACAAACATGAGGTCGTTCCCCCGTATGTACTCTTGCATGTGTTGTAAGGTGATGTTTGAGAAGAAACGACTTCCCACATTCTGAACAAGAATATGGTCTTTCTTTTGGTACTCGAACCTGACTTCCCATATCTTGTTGTTGCTTTACCTTTGTTTCGATTTGAGTTGTGTTAACATGTGTTAAAACATGTCCAAAATGAGCTGTGCTATCTGTTTGGCTTGTTGCCACATTGTTTACATTGGCTTGATTTGAAGCAGCAGCTGCTCTTTTCATTAAAATTTCATTGCACTCTTCTGCCGTGAGTTGTAGTGGTCCAAGGGGTGTCATGAAATGCTTACTCATGGCGTGTTTATCGGCTGTAGTAAAAACTAAAGTGTTCGAAAAAAGAGAAGGTGGAGGTGTTGGATGTGCGGCGTCACAATTGCAACCTCCCTTGTCACATGTTAATGAAAATACATCGTGATGCTTCTTGATACGAACATGTGTACCATGTGTTTGATTATGAGCTCCAGCTGTATGATGCGTTGTTGGGGTCTGTTGACAAGTTTCATTCATCGTGAACATGGGCCTACGATGCGTACTATTGGCAACTTTCGCGGGTTTAATATCAACCTGTATCTTTTGACTGGATCCTTGGTCCTGATTATTATTCACAGCATAACTAATATTTGTAGTAAGTTCACCCTGTGCATTTTCTCGGGTTTCTGTTCCAGGTCCGCCAAAGGACCAGGCATACCCAAATCCTGTGCCCACATTGCCAGGAGTGGTGCACATGTTTGGCAGAGGGGTAACGGAGGGGGTGGGCTGGCTGGACGCACTGCTCGTTGGCCCCTCCGTCTCTGTCAACGTATTATCTTCACCATTTCTTTCCACTACAACAAATTGGTCGGCAGGAAATATTTTGAAAGGTTCTAAGTAAACGTACTCGTCACACTCCAGTATCTCGGCTGTGAGTTTCAATATTGGAAATCATATCTGCCTAAAACGGCTCTAAGGTACAATAGTATTTAAGCTCTCAATATTGATAGAGAGCTGTAGGTAATCAGGATACATAAAATGAATATTGCAAGGTGGTCAACACCATCCGCTTCTTTTCATTTGTGACATAAAGTGTAACAAATGTGCAGTGTGTTCCCAAGTGTTATTTTGTCAGACTTAGGAACACACAGTGTTTTGGAGGTGAGGCGAGAGTGCCTGAAGAATTAGAGCAGGCGGCAGAGGGGGCCTGTGCGCTGTAAACCAGGTTTCGTAAATCTAGAGCCGTTCTCGTACAGTTGTCACCGCGCCACCGCGCGCCAATGGAAAAAAATACAGTGGTCGGTTGACTTTTCAATGTATTAGAGTTCGTAAGTGATTCTTCGTTTCGGTCTTCGGGCCCGCGGCGTCCACGGGTCTTGAAAGACAACCTCCACCTTCTTCTCACGGCACTCCCACACGTTCACTTACACTTCACCTTCTTTTCTCGTATTTCGCGGCACTGAACCTATACTTTGACATACATACACAAGCGGCCGATGGTCATTAATTTTACAGAATTGCATATTTTATTGTCCATACAAAATAGCCTCATATATCGGCCATTTTATTTGTAAACTACCAAAAAACAATGCTGCCAATGCACGCGCGGTTTTGGAGGGAGCAAAGCTGGCAATAGCGTCATCGAGTACTTCCGTACTGGCAACACTGTACCGCCGACGCGATTTCTTCCACCATATTTAAATGTTCACAGATTACAAATTATTACCTTTTTTTTGGAAAATCATTTTATCACTCATCAAATTTTCGATAAAAAAATATATTTCAATTTTTTTTTATTTCAAATAATGTTCAATTATGAAATTTCGGAGTAAAATTGCTAAAAATGTATGTATAGAAACTGAAAGTTTTACTTTAATAAGTAATGACCATAGTTCGTAGTACTCGATTATTTTAAAAGTAATTAAAGTACGAAATGATTACGTAGAATGTAGAGCGTCAACAACACTAATTACTATACAAATGCTTTCAATTATGATACATTAAAACTAATGTTTATTTAAACTTCCTTTTTTTTCTTTTTTAGATATAAAGATTAAACTTTACACGTTTTATACAAACTTAAATATAATCGATTAAAAATTTATATTCCATAAAAAATAATTATATACCTCTCTTATATTATTTTTCATTTAGAATTTTTTAATATTTCATCCTTATTTTAATACACTATATCGTAAGCGGTTCCCTCGAACGTTTATCAAATAGTCGGATCACAAATAAATGGAAGGGGAATTTTTGCGCGGCAGTTTTTCACTACACGCGCAAATAGTTTCATAATCGATGGGGGGTCAATATCACGGACGTACGTCCCCATGGACGCGATCGCTTTCGTCATTTATAGCTGATATCTGGCGAGTTATGAGACGTGGGGGCATCTAGGTGGCACGGGGACAGAAACACCGCCACCGCCGCTCGGTTGGTCATCGTCGACGCAATAACGCGGACTCAGCAACTGATAAGCAATCCCGCACGTTAATGGTTCGCGCTCACGACTTGGCAAAAAGCCAGTGCGTGTCGGCGGAATGAGAATCTTACAGTTACGTCCATTCATTTTCTTCTTCTATCTCTTTCTCTCTGGGCTAGACGTAACACGTTGAATTAAGTGCTATCTTTACAAACTTTTACTCATCTTCACGCTCAGACGCGAAACACATCTCCAACGTTTATTCGCTTTCGTGCTCGCTTTATTCTAATCATTGTTTATTATGATGCTTCGTTTGTAATCATTCCTTAAGATTCTTTCTAAAGCAGCGTTATTCTTCTAATACGTCCCTTTATATAATATACACTTTATTCAATGTGATTCCAGTAGTTCCTTTATAAAAAAAATTCCCAGTTCGATGGATGAATATTTTTGAAGTTTCTCGATTCATGTTGTCAAGGACATTTTTTTTTTATTACATATGAATTTCAAATGATCTTGAGAAAGATAAACATTCCTTATGATATACCTACTTAATTAAAATAAAATTGTCATCAATTAACCTAATATATTAACGCATAGTTGACATCTGTCTAGATGTTTTACCCACATACTTAAAAGCTATGCCTGTTGCAGCAGCAGTAGTTTCGTCTACCAGAAAGTACCGAGGATTTTTATGGACGATTTGCACGGATTATACCAGCCTGACAAGATGATTAAAAAGACCTGCGCATTCGTTTTAGCATAGCGTGACCCCTTTTTGGCACAGTAAATCCCGCAGCTTCTTACTCGACCCTTTCAGAAAAAGTTTGCTCACCCCTTGGTTAACTGGTAAACGCCTCGAGCTGTCTGCACGCGCACCTGCTATGTATATCGCACGGCTGTTTCTTACCACGCGACCACGACTTATGCCCTCTACCGATAGATAACTTTGCTCAGCAAAATTCTATTTGTTATGGAATCCATTAAAATAATCTTACGACTTAATGAAACAGTATTGACTGAGCTGTAACAGAAAAAATTGTTTACTTTCCATATAAATGAATTTTTTTTTGCAAATATTAAAAAAGAGATAGTGTACGATTGCATTAGCTTATCCTGTTCATTCTCTATTAAAATCACCTTCTACTTTTGTTCACCATTCGTGTACACTGATTAGCATGCAGTCTTACACGTGACTCGGTCTTGGAATACGACGGATGCGTGAGGCGACTGCGGTTACCTTCACGATCCGATCGCAAGATAGATTTCTCGCCGAACCGACGCAAGATGGCTCAGAATTACGATTACTCAATGTTGTTCGCTGCTAGCCTTCTAGAATCTTTTTGTCTATATAGGGAAGTCGACAGATTCTCGTGAGAAGCAATCACATCGCTGCTTCATTGTTTCTCATATGTAATACGATACCAATTCGACGTTTCTACATTATGCTAATAAGAACAAAATGAGGAAATTTCTCTAGGCCGAGAAACTTAGGTTAAATGAACTTGTCTAATATAATTTTTATAAATATTTTACAATACAATCGATACTCGAAGTAAACTAAATATTGTTTTCTAGGTTAGTAATGAATTCTTCTATACATTTCTGCAGATAGACTTCTCATCTAGAAGTAATTTGACGGGTAATCACCGTGATTTCTATCATGGAGATGTTTCGAAATTACAATTTGTAAAACGTATACATTGTTCACCTAGCCATCTGTTAAATATATTTCGTCGTGCGATATGTTCGAATCCAACGATCGAGGGTTACAGATCGTCTACGACGGGTAGCCTTCATCGTACTGTCTTTCTCTCTTCCTCTCTTCCTCCATTCCTCTCTGTCTCTCGCTGTGTGTCTCTCTTCTCTCCCTCTCTCTCTCTCTCTCTCTCTTTCTCTCTCTCTCTCCTTTTTTATGAGGAAACAGCGTAGAAGCAGGGTGGAGACCCGAATCCTGAGGCAGTGGACCGTGAATGCGATACCAGGTTTGCCATGCCTCGGTGTGGGGGTGGTGCCGTCAAACAACCGTTCGTCGGCCGTCCCTTCATAGTGCAATCCCACCCTCTGCAGGTCAGTTGCAATTTCTATGTATCAATTATACCTTAGCACACCCTATAGAATTTTTACTTAAAGTTCCATTTCTTTTTTCTTTTAGAACGTCAACTGATGATTATTAGGTATCGTCATTGATTTATTACAGAAGTAAAAGACACCAGAAATAAATGAGAGTATATTATATATAATTTCTATTTTATTCTAAAGCGATAAAATAAAATTTATTTCGCTGTTACTTTTAGTTATTTTACCAATGAAATGGATATAAGTATGCTAGACCGCACAAAGGTACAGCAGAATAGACTAGACTAAATCTAACGACGTATATACCATAGTCCGTCCAAAATCAATTGGTCACTCAAGGTCACTTGCCCGACTGTGAACGACATCAAAGAGGAAGGACGTCGCAAATATGTTTAAGACAGTGCTTTGCGCTTTCGGCTTTCAAAACAAAAGAGCAAAGGTGCAGCGGAAAGATAACGAATAGAATAGCAAAGTAAATAAATGTCATTTTGGAATTTACTTTTCAATCTACTAATTAATTTCATTGTAAAATATTTGCTAATGCTCCTTTATACGTTTCTTTGTCTTTCTACAGATTACATTTACAATGCACGACGATATATAACTATTAACTGCAGTCATCGCAATAGAAAAGTTACACAAGTCTTAATATTTATTCGTATCATAACTGTATACAATTACGTTTCATCATCTGTAAACAAATTGCATGATCTGTAGACACGGTTGCTTTGAAGACGTATGTCACTTCTGTTATTGTTTAACGAAGTTTAAACGTAACTGATTGCGAAAGAAGAATAAATTAGAAGGAGAATTCTAATGACATCATCATAAGAAATGCACTTGACACAGGTCTTATCCGTACATGTGAGATTAGAGTGCGTCAAGTTGAATGTCAGTCTCCATTCAAAGACGCAAAGCTGCCTGTTGAACCGGTAGAGCAAGGTAATTACAGTTTCGTGGTTGCAGACTATCGGCGGCGTCTTTTTCTCCTTGGCTTAATTAAAAGATGATTACCTAATGAGGGTCATCGATACTCTCAGTCACTAACGAGCTCTTCTGTCGTCAGGAACATCTATATAGCGAGCTATAATTTCAAGATTTCTATCTGACCATAGAAGGCCATTTGAAGCTACAGGGTTCCTTGAAAATGGCTACCCGAGTATGCGTGTTTGTGGCTCTTAGACGGGGGCTGAAATGATTCTAGAAATAACTGTTATATTAAAAAATTCTTCCCCAAACAATTATGGAGAATCGAAATGATACAACTGTAGTTATAATTCTAGAATAGTATGAAACATTAGACTTATATCGATTCTACATTAATTCTATTCAATTTTCTATTAGGTACGATAAAAGTACGATGCAAAATGATGGAGTTCGCGTTCGTTCGAGAAGATCGACTGGTCTACATGATGCGTAGGTGTGCACGAGATAATTCTATGCTTCAGCATCCTCAACCGATTAATCTTCGCTTAGTTCTAGACACTGCTAACTTCTATACGGCTTACACCAGAACGAAACTAATGACACTCGCGAGGACAAATCGAGGGTACTCTAGCAAGGTCTAGTAGTTGGACACACCGTAACCCTACCTTATAGGGTAGGAGCCAATTAAGGACTATCCCATGAGGTCTGACCGCAGGCATGTCTGTACCACAAGGCCCATATCCTGGCGTAGTACGTACAGGTACCCAGGCCAGCTAGGGCCCTTGCCGTGACATCGAATGCATCATCAGACCAAGGACATCCCAACGAACTCGTCACTTGTCGATGGCAGACAGTGACTCGGAAACATTGGAAGTCGAGTCGAGGATTGAGAATGCATAGCAAAAGTTAATTGATTTTTTAAAAACTCTAATTAACTGTGCCGAAGTAGAGTACGAATGCAATGAGCAATGACCATCAATTACTTTATGGTATTAAGCCATAGCACTTCCTATACATTTCGATGTATTCAATGTGCAATCGAATCGACAAATGAAGTTGAACTACACTGCCGCGCCTTTTATATAGCAATCGCTGTTTGCCGAAGATAGGCCGAACAATTACGATCGTTAACGACTTCAATAATAGTTATTTTTCTGTTATAATAGCCAATTATTTAGTAATTTTTTCACGCATTTTATAAATTCTTTTTTTAATACGCATGTTATGTTCATTTTTGTTATCGTTATTATAAGTATCATAACATTTTATAATCATTTTTCATTTCTTCTAATGCGATTCTAAATCTACGCTGCTATCCGATAATTTTATAGTTAACAAATATTATTCTTTTGTTTCTGTCTTTAGTGAATAAGGACTCGAATGAGTAACGCTAAAACTAATTCTGAAACGAATACGGTAGGGTATGATTTAGAATGAGGCATTAAAAAAGAATGATGCCTGACGAAAGGGCGAAATGTTTCCTCGTCCATATATCGCGATCAATCGTTTCCACGCGATAGATCAGCAGTCACGTGTCGCTGCGCGCCGTTTCATCGATCACGATTAGTCGTACGACCTGCCAGAAGTTCATCGATTTTCGAGCCACCCTGAAATCAACTCGTGTGACGACAATTCATGTGTTCATTGGTCGAAAACGGTGCACCCTGTCAAATACTGACTTGCATGAATCAATAGAAACGTAACATGATTCAAATTTGATATATGTTTGACTCGATAGAAACCTAACCTTTTCTCATGTCTTACTGTGTTATTCTAGGCGAGGCAAAGAGTAGATGGACCGAATTATTATTGTTTTATTGAAGTCAAGCATTCGGTGAGTGGAACATGAAACGTTTATTGGACTCTATAAACCGATACAACCTTTTGATCTCCAATCCGTATCTTCAATCGTAGATGCATCGCATATTTGGATTCCCGAAAGACCGGTGCAACGACATTCTCTCTGCGATACAGAACGCAGTGTATGTATTTACAGTGCCGAATTCGTAAGCAGAACTCTTTGTTCTCCTTCGTATAAAATTCTGAGCGATCCCCAGGGTACTTTGCCGATCAGTTCGCTACTCACTTTCGTATGTATTCACCAGGGAGTTTCGCGTTATGTTTTCCATCCTCGAGAGTTGAAGCGTCGGGCTCCTTTGATCTGACGACTGACAGCACTAGCTTTTAAGCTTGTAAAAGTGACAAGCAGATGGTTATGATAACGATAATTTGATCTTCAACATAGTGGCATTTCACATGGATATGCCGGTATGGTAACCTTATTTGCACAGAAAATGTTGAATTTTTATAGTTTAAGAATACGTGTAAAATATATTGAAAAGCGAATCAAGATTGACCAAAGAATTTTAGGATTTGATTTGTAAATATAATTTCCATTATTATTTTTAGATGATTTTGGAGGCGCGTAATTTATTGGCAAGTCGGCAAGTTAACCGTCGAGAAAGTACGAATTCTCAAAGCGGAGAAACAGTTCCCTTGGAATCGATCGAGAATTAATCCGACTGCTATCACGTCTCGCAAACGTCACTCTATTGTCTCATTGTCCATTGGAGTGAGAGATAGCGATGGTGTAGTAGAGAACGAGAGATGACTTTCCTTCGTTCCTATCTTGCCTCCTTTTGAGATCCCGTCTCGATCCTATTGGAGACCAAGGGGATACTCTGTTCTTCTATGGGCAACTAATGCCACCGGACGAGAATTGAGGCTACGACCTGTATCCACGGCTCGTTTCTCCGATTGCTTTTTATCGCTTTTCCTTTATTTATTCACCGACTGTACCAATTAAGGCCCTGATGTTTTATTATATAAGTTAATGCAAGATCGAGAGAAGGAAACATCGAACGTGTTGTGGCCAGACATGGAATAATCGAGGTTCGATTTTATGGTTTCATCATTATCTATCAGAAACGTACAGGGTGATTCAAAAAAATATTTCCTTTAAATTGTCTTCTAACGTCCCTCAAAATGCACGTAACTTTTTCAAAACTTTATAATCCTCTTAAAGCAACGTGGAAATCATCTGTATTTGTTAATTCAAAAAAATTCTTCAATATATAATCTATTCACAATACGTATCTTTCCTTTGATATTTATTTTGAAACACTCTGTACACGGTATAGATTTATTCGAATCCGAATAAATTATTTTTAACATGTTTTTTAATCGTGTCTTTACAGGTCTGGATTCAACCGGTCTGCCTTTCGTTCCTCGGTCAACTCGATGCAGTCGGTCGTTATCAGCAAAACATTAAGCGGACAAAGAACAGAGCGAGGCTGCAGACTATAGATCAGATCGTCCTCGATGATCAGGGTACATGGAGATTCCTCGGGTGTATCCGCGTCGCTGAAAAAGGGCGTCATGCATGGCTCGCACCAGGGTGTCATCTGCACCCTCCACGGCTTGGCCGGCTCTGTCGACGATCTTCACGGTCAATATAACGGATGTCGTAAAATCAATTAGTGGCGAATTGTGCCGCAGCCCGGATCGTGTACACCGTATACGCAGCTCGTAAAGTTCCTCTTTTCTCTATGATCTTCTCGGGGTACTGTATGTTCCTCTATCACCGGTTCCAGTCGATGATCACTTCCTGCCAGAGGGTGGCGTTGGAACATCCACCTACAATGTATCGCACTATCCTTTTCGAATTTTTTATCTCTAACAAATTCTCTACTAAAGTGTTATAGATACTTCTATAAATGATTTAGAAACTGCACGTAAAAGCTTAGTAATTCGCATGTAGCGATATTTCTCTTGACTTCTGTATGATCTACTTCCAAGTTAACCAAGTTTCTTAAAGAGAAACTACTCGCTTCTCTTTAAACAGAAGCAAACATTTTGAAATTATTAAGGCAACAATCTTTTGCTTAATATATATGCAAAGCATTTCAACGTGAAAGTCATCTACCAATTATTTCAAGTAATTCATTTCTTCGTAAAGAAATAAGTTGCGAAGCTTATAACAGGAGGCATCGTTTAATAATAAGCAATAGATACCGTCAATGTTCTTGAACCAAGTATCACATTCCGGTACCGACTCTAAACTAGACAAGAATTAGTAGCGTGATATTGGTTCACTTAAAATTTCCCGTAAGTTGCTTTCACGTCGCTCCGACAATAGCTCGGTTAATAGCGGCTTTTGAATGGACCGACCGGTCTTAGAAAGAGCTTGCCTTCCCTTTCTGGCGCGTTTCAGCGTGCAGTAAATATTATCAGGTAGATACCGCTACGGATGTTTCTTGGTGAATTGATGAGATTGCCAGTTCATTTCTTCTGCTTTTCTTTCGCTTTCTTTTTCATTTCTTTTTTCTTCTTCCAGGAAACCACCCCCGCATGGAGAGCCTTCTACGACACTCTGACAAATCTTTGGGATTCGACGCCGTAACTGATCGAGAGAGATTCCCGTGACGACCAGTTCTTTGTGTGTATTTACCAGCTAAGCGATTTTCACGATGTCGAAAGGTCAAAATACCCCTCAGAGATACAAAGAAAATTTGTAGTAATATAAAGGCGAATGTTTTGACAGAGGAAATTAATGTCGTTGACGGAGTGAGTGGTTTAAACGCGAATGAACCTTGAGAAAATATCGTGAAAATATAGGATATCAAGGAATATATCAAGGAATAACGTTCCTTAATTTTTTTATGATCCTTTTTTCGTTTCAGTGACAACGACTCGGATCTCAGTAAATTGTACAAGTTTTTATCGCCCAAGAAGCGTATATCTATGAAAAAGAGAAATAGTCCGCGTAAAACTTTAACGTCCTTTGTGCGAACGTCACCCGTTACAACGCAACGTTGCTTTGGCTAAGAGCCGGTAAAAGTCGAAATGAAGGAAGTTCTCCTCTGAATTCTATTTCCTTCGTCAAGCGGTTTGCAGCCTTGCCTATCTGTTCTCTCTTCGTTTCTCACCCTTCTGTTCCTCTTCCTCATCAGTTGCCTCACTACCTGCAAAATATAACCATCCTCGGTAATAAATCTAAGTCATTTTCACTTATAATTACAATCATAGTACTTTCAAGTAATGCCAGTTTATTCCTGTAAACTGTTTCAGATTTATTGCCCTCGCTAATGTTCTTAACTAAACAGGTAATTGAAATATGTACCTCACTTAAGGCTCATAATACTTGGTAGCAAGTCCTCAGCAAGTGTAACACGATTTTCAGGTATAAAACCAGTACAACTGGTCAGTCATGTCACTTTGAATGAATGATGCAGCTCATTTTGATTTCTTGCTACCTGTTCGGGTTCAAGGTTTGTTAATGACACCTGTATCCTTTTCTGGTGCCAGTAATATAGTATAGTAGGTATCTATACATCCTTCGTCAAAATCTAACATAACAAGTATCAGTATTTACATCTCAGTTTACATATTCGTCTTTCTAGGTCATCTTGAGTCCTATTCACCAGCCTATAACGATCAATCCTGTAACAGGAAGAGTAACAGGAACAAGCTTCGTTGAAGGAAGGACGCACATGTCAGTCACGAAATTCATCCTCCTTTAGGAAAGTTCGAGGAGTGAAAGGAAAGGTGGCTCTCCTTGTGGCTACAACTTACAACTTACAATTCGGTGGCTACGAAGCAGCTACACCCTTTCACGAGCACGCGGTTCAACCACTCCTGGTCCGACCAGCTTCACCCCGAGTGGCAAGTGTGGCGGGAATTATGCAATTATTGCATTGCGCCCGACAATTGTCGCGGAAAACGGCGAGTGCCTGAATGGCCTGAGTGTCTAAGGGGCACGGGGGCGAGAAAGGGGGATTTCCTCGCCGATTTACTACCGAGACCTCCTCGTACGTTTCGTTCCATGTCTTAATTCATTCGCGTTGGATGCAATGACGACGAAGAACCGGAGGTAAATGCAATTCCAATCTGTATTGAAATAGATACAGGAATGTACAAAGAATATATATAAATTTTGGTTCGAATACTAAAATAATATGCGATGTTTGTAGGCATTACTGTTATGCAAAGTATATTTTGGGTTTCTATTTTTAAAATAGAATTTTAAGATTACTACGTGAGAATTTCTGTAAGCTGTTTCGAAATTCCGTTGCGTCTCTCAAGATTCTCAAGCGAAAGTATTAGTCGATCAAATTAACGCATCACGCAACGGCCTCGGATTTAAAATGCGATTAAACCTAACGAACATTACTAAAGGTGAAATATTTTTTGTGTTATGAAGGAAATAATTTATATCGGAAATTAGATATATATTTAACATTATGATATTTTTATTAAGGGTTCGAGGTTTGACCAACAAAAGGAAAAAGAGAAACCAAGTCTACCTCTGTTAATAAAGACGTCTATCTTTTTGATGTATAGGCCACAGACAGAGGCATGTGTATGCGGGTACAATATAGATTATAACTGTACACGTATACACTCACTCTTGGGTATTTAAGCTATCCGTTTGCGTTCGTGCATCTTCATCCATGGTATCGTATATTTGCACGCACAGCATTTTATTGAATACGGAGAATAAGCCACGATTTTATATTAGAAATCGAACAATACTTTCATTATGAGCTTCTGTAGGCATTATAGTCGAAGGCCTCAATGATCCGAATGAGTCACTGTTCGCAATAATTTAGGATTCGAATGCTCGATAAAATCTCAGTGCGCATGAATACGTTTCAATCTTGATAAAAATAATTTTCACTGATACATCTCTATTCTAGTAAGTCTATTAGTTATACTACTTTAAATCTTTTCTTATATTAAACAAGCTTACTTTATTATTCTTTCCTTTTTTTTTTTTTTTTTTTTTTAGATGAGACTAAAGAAATTTTGAAATCATTTAGTTAAAACAAAAAACAGCTGACAAGGAGTAACTACGGCAAAAAATGTTCTATTTCATTTTTTTTTTTTCAGAGTCTGCAAATTTTATTTACTTTACCTAATGTCAGCATAAATTAATGTTAGCGATTATATCGGTTTATCATGATATATTTAATTTCATTCTGTAAAAATTGACTCTGTGATATCGGACCTGTTACAGATCAATTTCCAACAACTAATTTAGTGTCCCGCATAATAACAAGCTGATTTGATTTGTATGTGCGTGCTTGGGCAAACAATTATCATGGAATCCTAAAACTTAATTACTCGCGAGAAAGACGCATCACTTGATCGGCCGGTTATTTATTCTTTCCAAACGATGAAGAACTTCATATAGTGGGACTGCTTCGATTAAAAATCATGGCTTCTATAAATTTAACGGGGAGACCAGGGACCCCTCTTCCAGCGTATAATCGATCGAGCGACCGTTCTTCAATTCCACTAAATCTGCCCTGTAGGAATCTTTACGTGGGACCGTAAAAACTATAGAACACTTCACTTTATGGAAACCAGTATGGAAATCAAAAGTATTAAAATTGAATAAAACGATTCTCAAACTGCACCAGGAGAATGAAGAAATTTGCCAGGAAGCCATAGAAATTTCGACCAAAAATCCACTATGGCCAGTTATATTGGTCTAAAAGGAGAATACATGTCCATTATGGAAACCGGTATTACGATTCATAGTATTACGTCTTCCTATCGTTTGCCATCGAAGGGACGAATTTATAAATTGTAAAAACTATTGAATTATGCGCTTCCATGAGGAGAACAATCTTCGCTTGAACGTCGAGGGAGTGACTGCTATAACAACGAGACGATCCGCAAATAAAGAGGACCTGCAGGAAATCTGCAAACACGAGCGAAGCAAACGGGCCGGCCATTAATATTCTCTCGTACGATCTGAACAAGGAACGCACCGTGGACCGACTCTCCCCAACCGAAGCTATAAAAATTAATTAGCTCTTAGAAGGAAAGGTCGACTAGGTTCTATAGCACGGCTCGTTCACCAAAACCGTGAAGCCATCCTCCATAGGAACGAGCATCGGCTCCTCTTCGTGTTCGAAGGATCCAAGCTGGTATGGTTCCTGTCATTGATCCTCGATGGATGATCGATACGGTACCCCTCGAACAACGTTCGATTCAGAATCTTTTTTGTGTGTTGTTGTTCCAAGGTATAATTAGTCACTGGTTCAATTGGTCCTTGATGATCAACGACAGTTCGTTTCGATTCGAGAACGTTTTGTTAAGGTGATTATGTTTCAGGTTTGGATCGTGCCTACAAGGTGGCTTAAAATTTTTCATCGCGTTATTTTAAATCATTCGTCACCGATGATAAAACGATGTTCTCTTGGCGTGATCATGGAAACGATCTGTATTAATTGGTCGAAGATGCTATCTATAATTGATCCGAAGTTCTTTACTTTGAGGAGCTTTTAAGCGTTTCCTTGAATAGGACGTGTGTATAATCCACTCGAAATAATTTTGTATATTCCGAGAAAGTGCAGTGACTCACGCTGTACACAAAATCCTCGATAAAGGTCGTGTATTTGCTAACTCTTCGGTTGGTAATGTTTGCTGGGAGTAATGGATCGTTTTATAATCGTAGAGGAAAAGAAGAAGAAGAAGGAGCCAGGTGGATAGAAAATGAGAGAGAAGCGTTATTTAATTCGGCGCAGTATTATACGGCACAGCGGGAATTCGATTATCGCTAGTATCCACAAATTGCCTTCTAGTTAGCAGGAGTATCTTGCGGTCGAACTATCGCGAGATAATTACACTTCAACCGCTATAATAGCAAGTTAGTTATAGAGCGGTGGATCTTGGCTCAGGAACTGCGAACTGGTTGATCGACCACATTCACAGGGAAAGGAGCCGTTCTGTCACCGTTTTCTTTTCCAGAAGACAAACTTGGGTCCACGAATGTTTGAAGAAGCCGTTTACCAGTCATGTGAACCACGCGATGCCAATATTAAACTGGCTTCTTCCTCTTTCTCTTCTTCTCTTGTTTATTTTTCCACGAATTCTGTTTTGGTCCAAGTTATTTTAGAAATTAAAGTTACGTTCATACGGATAGCTCTTACATCTATAAAACTGAATAAATACCAGGTATTAATGGACCATTGGCAGATCTTTACGACTAGTAACGTCTGAATATTTTTTTTAATTACAGGTATATATAGCTTCGAAAAGAAAAATGGAAATCGAAAGTCTGCGGTGCTGGTGTAAACTAGAAAACGAAACGTAGATCAACGCAGAAACGGAAGGAAAGAAAGAAAGCAGCCAGGTGTAATGCGACAAGAGGTAATAGATATTTTTCCAAGATTTAAAAGTGTCTGCAAGAGTCAACCCACGGAACCTTCTCACACTATGTGCACTGGCGTTCGAGCTCGAGAGCTCTTCGCCTTCGGAACAATAAAACCATTTCTGTGGGGGAGTGAAACAACTCTGGAAACCGTTCTTCAGATTGCTCATGGAGGCACAGGTAGATCTATTCGGCACCTGAAAGTAGAATTCTTTCGTCAGAAAATTCTTCCATTTAACGTTATTCGGTATTTCGTATTTAACAACATTCATAAATATTTAACAACTTCATCGGTAACCAACTTACCTCTTTATGCTTCATACGTCATTTTTCCAGTTATAAAATTACAATTCACAACCGCAAGCTGAGAGACGAAGCGAAAGGACACTGTCCCCGATGGAAAGAATGCTGTAACAGAAATTCGACTGTCGCAAAACGAATTTTACGAGGCAATTGGAAATCAGGACTGGATGACTTTCGTTCAGGGCTCCTTTATGGTACTCACAGGCTTGCATATGGAGACGGTAGTTCGTCCACGAACCCTCGAGGGCCGAACAATCGAGTGCCCCAAGAACTACCTACTCACTTACGGACTCTCACCTCGACTAGCCTACCTTTCTCCCTCTCTCTCTCTCTCTCTCTCTTTCCACTTCCCTCCCCCTCCCTTTTGGCAGCCCTGTCCTGCGGCAACGAGTCATAACCACAAGGAGTACAATGGGTGGAAACCACTGGCGGCTTTTCACTGCCACTTCTTCGTCCCGCCAATTAATTTCCGTGGCGCTGATCTCGTTCCTCAAGGAGGCCACTCAAGAGCTGCCGATGGATGAGCATAAATCTTCAAATCCTTCACGTCGCCCTTCTTTTTCTCTCCCCACCTTGCCTCGTGCTATTAATGCGTTTCACTTGTGAGGTCCACCTGAGTTGTAAGCCTCTCGAGTGTTTACGATACCCCAGTCATTCATCTTTTTATTGCTGGTTCCTTTAAGATGCCGTGCGTACGTCTAATTGTTACCTGTGTTTTATAGCTGGTAAAATAAGTTACACGGTGGTATGGTCTTCCAGAGAAGAAGGGTTCGGAGGAATTTATAATTATCGAAAAGATGAAAAGAATTTTATTTCTGTATTACGTGTAATAATTCGTGGAAAGATGAGTAATCAAAGAAAACGAAATCTTGCGTCATCGTCAGATGTACAGGTATCTATAATTCAGCATTTAAACCGATGTTTCCTTTTCCTTTTGTTTATCCTGGAAAATTATTTTCATCGAAATAAAACACTGTTATCCGGATAATTGCAACGATAATAACGATAATATTGTTACAGCGGCGGCATTATAAAGGAATACTTTAACGGAGCATAATTTCATCGGGCAATTCGTGGGAATCTGGACAGATCTCTCGCAGGAGCATCTGCAGATAAAATATTCGTGGTGCAGCAGTGGAAATAAGGAATTGTCGCATGGGTGATCCATTTCAGAAGACGCGGACTGCTCTCTATGGGTGTCTAGCCGGCGGAAAAATTGAAAAGCCGCGCTAATTCGCGCGACAATGCTCCCCGACTGCACGCCGGAACGAAAGTTTATCGCGAACCTCGCGAAAAACGACCTTTGGCTGAGTGCCAATCGTGGCACGATCTTCCGGGGCTCATGGCCAATGACGAGGACCACTCTTGTCGCGCCGACTTGCATAATTTATTATCGACGAACGTTTCACCGACAAATGGTCGACGGCTCGCACCGTTACCAAAAATTTCGTGGCCGATCATACGCTGATCTTGCCCATTCTATCCTTCGCCGATCATTTCCCTCGATCATCAAATTATTCGGTCAAGTGATAACGCACTCGCGTCAAGACACATGATACGTCTACGGATCACGGTTCCCTTCTCTTATACTTACACGACTGTCACGTGCAATACGAAGTATACGATAACATTAATGCTCGCTCTGCACCATTCCGGAGAGTTTATATTAGCTTCTTTCCTACGATACTCTTGTTTGTCAAGATGACCATAAAACTCAGGATATATCGATAAAAAAATATCCGACAAGATTAATACATTGTGTAAGACTTGTTATTAGAGGAAGCTTCTTATCGACGATATATTGCTTTTATTATCGGTATTAGTATCAAAGCGAATAAACAAATCGTGATATACTAATGTCTCTTTATATCACCGGTCAGGCCATTCCGTGGGAGTTGCAGCAGAACCGCGAAGATGCACCAACGATCCGCGACATGGAATCAGCTCCATGGTTCTCCTTAACCTCGAGTTGCCGCTGTGACGCTCGGTGATGGATGCACCGGCATTTACCAAAGTCGCTCGCCGGCTCGTGAGAGTCGCCTAGACGATAGAAGGATCAGGGTGTAAAAAAGCAGCGACTCCGCCGGAGGAAGGACAAAGGAAAGGAAGAAAGAGAAAGAGAACCGGCGGGGCGGAGAGAGGAAGAGGCGCGAGATCCAAAGACGGCTAGAAGGGGAAGAGAAAGAGAAATGAGGGAAAAAGGAAGGGAAAGAGGTGTGCGCGCGGAATTCAGAAGCGGAAAGAGGGATGAAAAAAGGAAAAGGGGATAGAATAGGGAGGAAAAGAGAGAAAAAGGCGAGGAGAGAGAATGAAAGAGTAAGAGGAAGAGAGCAGGGATTAGATCTCAGGGTGAGTGGGTAGGATTGGATTTGGCAGAGGCGGCTCCGTTGGTGGTAGAAGGTTGCAGGAGAAGGAGGAAAGGGGAGGCAGAGACTTTGGTTGGTGTCCGAGTGGTGGTGGGGTTGCAGATGAGGAAACGCAGCGAGCCAAGGGAGAGAGAGGCAGAGAAGGAGAGACGTAAGTGACAGAATAGGTGGTGGTGTAGGTGAACTGGACAACCACCAGAACTCTCGCCAGTATTTAAGGGAGAGTCGCGAGCGTAGCGCGCCAGTTACTACGGCCGATTGCCTCCACGAGGTGTCCCCGAGCTAGAGACAGCCAGCGTGCACACACACACACCGATTCTAGTGGAAAGAAAAGGGCGCGAAAAGACTCAGCCACGTGCCTTCATTTTCCTAAACGTCTCTTCCGTCAATCCTCCGATCTTATCATTCGTCATTTTTCGCTATTGCTTCCGAGACTTGGATAAATTCAGTGACGAGCAAGTCCGGCGAACGTATGCACGCACGGCGAGGTCAGGCTATTCGAATTGGAGAATTTCGCTGGGAAAATTAAGAAATAACGATATTCCTAAGTCGTCGAAGACACAAGTGACCGCAGAAGAAGGTGTACGTAGGCTCGTGATAACGTCATCGAATATGAACGAATGTGCGTCCACTGAGGAAGTTCGCCGCGGTTCACGGAAGTGCACGATTTATGGAAGAGTTTGAACCGACGCGCCGAGGGCTCTTTGGAACTTTCGCTCGTGAACCGTGCAGATGAGTGTGCTACCAAGGTATCGTACGATATAAACGCGTTTATCTTGCGAGGCAGAAATTTGTTCCGCGAATTGTAAAACATTTTTACGACCTATCGTTTCTTTCGCCGCAAATAACATTCGGAGAATCGGATTTTGAAAAAAACACCCAGCTGAAAGAAACGATATAAGAACACATACGTGTCGCGCTTATCTCGTTCTTCCGATTCTAGCGAGCAATCGCGATACGTGTCCGCGAATACGTCTACGAAAGTATGTGTCATCGTCGTGATTACTTGCAATAATAAGCCCATTGAATTCTGTTAAAAGGGAATAAATCATTCGTCGAATGTTATAAAACAAAACAAGAAAAAAAAGAAACGGAAGCATCGCGAAATTCGAGAGTCTTTTTTATATGCGTTTCCATTTCGCGTGCTTCGCTTCGCGTTCCTTTTCCTTTTTTCTTTTTTTAACAGTCGAGAGAAAGAATTTTTTGCCGATAGAACAACAGAGGTTTTTATAGAGCTCTAGGAAGAAATAATAAACAGTTCTAGAACATATGGCTGTGCAGATATCATACGTGTTAATTACGTAAGAGCCGGGATACGGAGGCGCGGCTTCTTTTTATCTTCCCAATGAAAAGGAGATGATTAAGCCTCCGATGGCAAAGTGCCAAACAGTTCTCCGCGAACGGCGAAAAGAAAACGACAGGATCGCGGGTGGTATCGGCCCGGTGCTTGTCAAAGCCACGGCGCTTTAATTTCTTTAAATCGGAGCAGAACGCCAGAAATTGATACCACCGTTACACCGTTCATCGATCCGACCAATTCCCTTTACAACCTGTCTGTTATTGAATTTGGCAATAACATAGATAGCTCAACAATTTCTAGAACACAACGGATACCACGTTCCCGAACATCAAAGTATCGCCGTTTATTTATCAAATATACCAAAAGAATTTCGGAAATCTTATAATTCGTTCTAACGTTAGGTTTTCTTCAAAAAGTGAGAAATATTTTATACGTATGCAAACTTATTTAAAACGCGTCTGAAACAAATAGCAGAAACATCGATAAACTTATAATCGAACGAGCAAATTAAACATCGATTTATATAAAATAACGATACCGTAACAGTCGGAGAAATACTTTTTACGCAAATTCGATTAGTACCCGAGGAAATGTATCTGAAGAACGAAAGAAAAAAGCAAGGAAAAAAGAAGAATTGGTGGGTAATGTTAAGCCGGACAGCGAGAGGAGATGTAACGTGAGACTCCTCCGGATTCCTCCGGCCAGAAAATAAAAGGATAGAAATAAAATTCAATTTGCTACCAGGCACCGCGGTGGATATCTTAACGAGGTAATAAATATCGCGTGTGTCCAGGGAAAGAAGGCGAATCGTTTGGATCCGGTACCCGATGCTGTTGGTATTGGGGCTGCTCCTGGTGCTGTCAGACGCCCAAGCTGTTCACCAACAATCGAACCACCTCCTACCGTTCACGAACACGTCGTTCAGGTTCGCCAAGGGCGCGTCTAATCGCGGTATTTCAGTCACCACGATCCTGCAAGATGGGCAACTCGAACGGGTCATCCGGTTGCCTGGAATTTGCGCCAAGGAGACTATCGTCAATTGGGGGTAAACGATCTTCTTTCTGCCTTTCGACGACCGTTTGCCTTAGCGTTAACGTCTCTAGAGATTTCGCATTTCTGTAAAGCTCTTTGTACCGATGCTCTTTCCTGGTAGTCTTGTGCATATAAAGCTCTTCTTTGAAATTTATTTTGCATTTTTGAGAAGAAGGGATCTTTCTCGGACAAGGTCTCTTTAAGAGCAACGTTGTCTTATATAACAATTTAACTTGTTTGCGTATCAAGTTTTCAGTACCATAACGAATCCAACTCGAGACAACTTATCGCAGCACGGACAATCTGTAATTTAAATGGATCAAGTAGTTTGTTATAATACCGTCAAAATCAGCAAAGATTCATTTGGCTATGTTACTCACCGCTATATAAAACGCGAACAAGATCGCGAAGATTCCAAAGATTTTTTCTTCCTCGATCACAGAGTTCGATTGTTATTTCGTATCAACGTTAGAACAACATCGTGCTATCCTCTTTGCCTGGAATAACAATTCCTTCGACTAGGAGAGCAAATCTCCTCGAAAGAGTATCCCCCGGCTACAACCCTCCCGATTGGAGCCGTAGAAGTCGGTGTTAGCCAAGAGGAAAACAATGCCTCCTTTCAGCATTGCCAATACGCGTGGGAGCCACGAGACTGGCTACGTATGCATTTAACATCGGTTACCTCTTTCAATACGCCACCGTTTTTACACCGGCGTGCTGATACCGGCCATCCGTTTACAGTTTGCTGAACGCGTCCTTGTCAAACGGATAGCTCATAGAATTACAACACTTGCCGTGCTAAATCGAGTCGCTCGGCTTCTTTTTTTAAAAAAGGACCTATACATTCATGCATGCTCGTAGCGCTCTCCGCGATTTATGAGTTCTTTCTTTTTAAACATCCGATGCTTCATGGTAATTCTTTAGATTTGCATGAGCTTGACAGCTTGATTCTTCGGTTCGATGGTATACAATCAAGCAGAATGATTAACAGCAGAAATACCGAACTAATGCTGGTTCCCGATTTCTTGTTCTTGATAAAATTCAACCGCTTCTAGATAAAAACGTAATTATAGATACAACTGTCAATTTTACTCCTGTTAATACTTTCCACGTGTATTGTATTTAAATATACATTACCGGCCGATAACTAGAGTGTCGATCGTGTCTGACGATAGAAAACAATTTTAACGGTTTCCAGGGACGAACGAATAATCGAAATACTCGAAATTGAGCAGTATTTTTAGTCGCGAAACGCGTCCTCGAATTAATTCGAAACTAACGCGAAACTTTAGCGAAATGTTTAAATCCGTAGGTTTTCGGTAGGGAAAATAATTTTTCATTTCCCTAGACGCGGCAAAAACGAAAGATAAAATAAATGCTCTTCCGATAAAGCACCCTGTCCAACACTCGCTATATCGCGTTTTGCTAAATTTCGGGATCGAAAAACAATTTATCGCGTTCAGCCGTGGACAGTGACCGCTAAGCCAACCGAGGCCCTAAGCCGAAAAGCGGCAAGTTAAGTAAGCAAGGATTAGGCGGAAGCAGGAGACCGAACATCGAGAACGGCCCCGGCTGCTGGCCTCGGACCAGCGGTTGTAACTCATCTGCGGATGCTCTCACGAGGATACCAGGGAATTCCACGACCGCGAAACGTCACCTTGCACTTAAATCGGTGAAAGCTCTTTTGCTGTAACGAGAAAAGCACGCGGCTTGCCTGTTCTCATGATTCGCCAACGTCACCGCGTTGTGAGACCATCAATTTTTCATCCGGTAACCAAGTCTTCCTCCTCGATGGATACGTTCGTGGATTTTAAAGAATACGTTACGTTCGGGTGCTTCCGATTGAACGAACCGAGTTTCGTTTCAGGCATCCTGCAACTTTAATAGGATAATGCATTATAAATATAGTACGTGAGAATGTAAGTATTCGAGGGAACGCGCGGATAATACGTCAAGGATAATTACACACTGTTATCCGGGGACAGCCGTTAACGAATTTAAGTGCGACTATCGAAGATGATTATCGACGCGTCGAAAAGAGAGGGAGCATCAATCATAGGTGAACGGTTAATCACGAGGAAGTATCGTGCAACCCGTGCATGTGGCCAATCTAGCGTGAATTGCTCGTCCTGCGACGCGTTGGGGTTTCCGATTCTTTAATTGCTTCTGCGACCAGGACCCTTTTTAAATTAAAGAAGCATCTCTTCTTTAGTAGTTCATTCTTCATCCCAGTCGCTGAAAAATAAGATATCGGTCTATTAGTATAGCGAAATCCGTATTAGAAAGAGAGGAAAAATTTCTTACCGTCCATGGTTATGATCCCAATACGATTAAGCCACTTGTATAACGTAACGTCAAACCTGTAACGTTAAACGAACTTTATCGAAAAGTTATTAGGTTCTATTTTACGTAATGTATATATCTCTGGTAGAGATACGGACGTAGCACTGAGGCAAGTCTGGCTACAGGAGACGGCCAGAAAGTTGCAACTGATATACGAGGGTGGCACGCTGACCGACTGCGTGGACGACAAGCTCGCAGACGGTGACGAGAGATCCTGTACGTCAAGCACGCACTTGGAACACGATTACGCTGAGAAGACATCCGTCGAGTTGTTCGACGTGGATGACCACAAGGACGGGTTAAGGATCCCCCAGAGCCTCTCCTGGCTCTCGTCCGCATCCGATCTACGTCATCGGTGCACCCACGTAAGGAACAGGGCACGAAATCAACTGATTACACAGTATCGACAGAGGTATGAAAACTGTGAAAAAAAAAAGATAACATAAAATATTGCATAAAAAAATAATAGTTTTATAATATCAATGAGAAATTAAAGAAAAATACTTAACCTCGAATTAGAGTGACAAAAAGTTTAAAAAAGAATTAATCGTCGATTCGTTTCAGGTAGAAATAATTAATGAAGCGTAAGTTTTACATAGCTGCTTATATTAATCGCTGTATTTCTTTCTTCGTTGTACCTTAAAATTATTTCCAGTATTATTACTAGGTTGATAAAATTATAATTAATAGTATAAATAAATTTCCAGAATTTCTACTCACATTCCACTTTTCTTTTAAATTACATGATATAGAAAATATACTAAACTGCTGAACGGGACAAGCAGTCACCGTCGTCAGAGACGAGGTAAAAGCCGTTCACGAAGGGACTTGTTGATGATTCCGGGGACACAATGGTGCGGCCGCGGTCATCGGGCCACGAAATACACGAATCTAGGTGGTTTTGGCACAGCAGACGCCTGCTGTCGTAAACACGATACAGCCTGTCCTTTTTTCATTCCGGCTTTCGAGACTCGCTACGGTCTTTTCAACTGGGGTATCTCAAGCATGATGCATTGTGCATGTGACGAACGGTAGCAAATATCGATTACTTTTAAACGAATCTTGTCAGAGATCGATACGGGTAGAAATCTAACTTATCGAATCATTCGTTACCATGTTTACAGATTTCGTACGTGTTTAAAAATGGCCGACACAGCATCGGCGAATTTTATCGGCAAGATCTTCTTTGACATATTAAGAACAAAGTGTTTCATACTAAAGCCTCAAAAGGTTTGCACGAAATGGTCCTGGATGGGCAAGTGTCAGCACCACGAGTACCGAAAGCAGGCTCACGTTCGCGACAATGTTCGTTATCATTAAATGGAAGAGGTTCGAAAAATGATGGATACGTTTTGGAATATTCTTCTTCTAGAGATGTCAATATCAATTCTCAGGGATGTAATAGTTTATCGAGAGTGTTCGATTATGACCCAGAAGGGCATTTTTCAACAACAGATCGGAGATAAAAGCAATCATCCTCTTTGACCGTCTGATTCCACGAATGACAATACGTAGTGGTCACGATAGGAAATATAATCGTATAGAACAGATTTGAGACAGTTTTATATGATATTTTCTTTTTTTCTTCTTGGCTATCTTTTATAGTCTGGTTAATCAATTTTGATTTTCAAAAAAAAAAAAACATACCGATTACATAAATTATACGAGCCAAATTTAATTAACAATTCTTTTTTATTTTTGACTTGTAATATTTCCAAAGTTAGATCTTTTAAATAGCAAAGTTTTCATAATAAAATAAAATAATACATTAAATCGGGAAGTAAAATTGTTCGAAATAGACAGGGTATAATTTCTATTATCTATATGCTAACTGTGTAGTCGTTATTGTCTTCAGAGATGCCAAATAAATTATTCTGTAGATAAATTATAATAAAACTGTACATATAATGAGTAGCTTAATTTTTCAAGTATGGAAAACCTAGAAAGAATCAATATATTAAAGAGTAGCTTGGTCATATTGTTATCAAATATCATCCCTAAATAATGAAAAAGATTTTGTCTCCAATATGTTTAAACTTTGTGATCAAAAATCTGGATAATATTTAAATTATTTTTATTTCATTTTCCTTTTTATATGTTTGGTATCATTGATTTCATATTAATTGTGTTTGTGCATGTATTCAGTACGTTTGTATTTATGTATGAATGAGGCATATTTTTGGAATATGTGTAAAAATGTTGAAAAATAAATCGAGATTGTAACAATATAATAGTATTTAAATACTGAAACATACTATTTAAACTAAACATTTCAAATAATATGAAATAAGTATAATAAGTTAAATACACAATACTTCTTCGTATTGTATAAATGAAAATAATTCATATACATCGTAATTTATCGCAGCCCTTAATAATGAGTATATTATTGTAAATATGTATGATAGCGACACAGTATCATCATCTTTAATAAAGGATGCATTATAAAATTTACTGCTTTTTTTCGGTAAAATATAATTTTGATTCAAATTCAAACTTGAATTTGGCGCATTATATACGCACGTGTTTCCGTTATGCTACTTGTCCAAAATGCGCGGTTTATGTCTGTAAGAAGATAAATTTCTAAAATAGTTAATCTTTTATTTAATTACAATTTCGTTTCATCAAAAGTTTGTATTATCTATTATTAAATAAACCTGCTTAAGTAAATAACCATTCTTAAAAAAATTCAGATCAACTTACTAATAAACATAAGACAAAGGAAAACAAAGATGCACAAAAATGAATTAAAAATAGAACATGGTCAAATCGATTGCACATTATCCGAATTAAATGTAGGGCTCACTTTAAAAGGTGGTCAAAGTTTCAGGTAATTTATTAATAATGTTATAATTAATCTTTTAAAAGAACATAACCAATGTTTCTTTCGTATTTGTAACTCATCTGACACAATTTGCCTGCGAATTTTTAAATAGTTTGTTCTTTATTTTACATCGTATAAAACGAAAAAAACCTCTTTTATAGGTGGTTTTCTTATAATAATGGATATCGTGGTGTGTTTCATGGATGTGTTTGGACACTTACACAAAGTGATACACATCTATCCTATATAGTACAAGGTCCACTAGTAGATTCTACAAACTATAATAATATATTATCTGAGTACTTCAGATTAAATGAATGTTTAGAAGACCTTTGTAAAAGATGGACCACAGTGGATGAACATTTTAAAAAATGCTTAAATGAAACAAGTGGTGTTAGAATATTAAATCAAGATGTTGTTGAAAATCTATTTTCTTTTATATGTAGTTCTAATAACAACATCCAAAGGTTTGTAGCATAATATTTTAATTAATTTAATATTTATTTAAATATATCATTATTTTAGAATATCAGGAATGGTAGAAAAATTATGTATGTTGTTTGGTGAAAAAATTTGTTCAATTGATGGCAAATATTATTATGATTTTCCATCTATTGCTGCACTAGCAAAGGAAAATGTTGAAAGCAAATTGAAAGAAGAAAAGTTTGGATATCGTGCAGGATATATAGCAAATGCAGCAAAGTGTTTGTTAAAACTTGGAGGAAAGAAATGGCTCTTAGATTTACACAAACAATGTAATAAGTCATATACTGAAGCTAGGGAACAGTTAATTACTCTCCCTGGAATTGGCCCAAAAGTGGCAGATTGTATTTGTTTAATGTCATTAGGACATTTAGAGGCTATTCCTGTAGATACTCATATCTTTCAAATAGCTAGAACAAATTATTTACCTCATCTAAAACAATATAAAACTGTCACTCCAAAAATTCATGAGGAAATTAGTAATTATTTGCGGAATTTATGGGGTCCCTTAGCTGGCTGGGCTCAAGCCCTTGTTTTCAGTGCAAAAATTAACAATATTACTGCTATTGCCACATCAAACTGCAAACGTAAAAGTAATGCAACTAGCAAATTACAAAATCCAAAAAGTTTTAAGAAATAATGTTAAAATATTTAATAACGTTATTCATACTTAATAATTTTTTTTAATCTATATTTACATATATTATAAGATGTCATACATGTATCAATGTTATTTAAAAATAAAGGATTTTATGAGCTATTTAAAATTATATCTGTTGTAATATAGTGTAATTATCACGTATACACTATTTCTTTTTGTTTCTACCTACACCTACTAGTGCAAAATCAAAATCATCCAAAATCACATACTCTGTTAAAAATTCACGTTCATCTTTTTCATTCTCATCATTATCATCTGTAAAATAGAATATTTGTAGTTATTTATATATATTTTTCTGTAAATAACAATAACTTACTTGAATGAGTTTTTAGAATTTCTGCAAAGATACTCTCAGTAAGATATCGTAATCCAGGAAACATAGTTGACAAATATGTTCTATGTGATGATTTTAATACTGACAAACAAGTTACTTGTAAAGATGCAGGTACAGAATAACTATGAGTCAATTTGACTCTACTTTGTGCAGCTGTAGAACATACCATAGGATATAACATTAAATCCCTTAATCCAGCAAAGGCAACACCTAAATCATAAAACCATTATAAAAAAGAAAAAAGAAGTATAGCAATATTTATAACATTAAAAATTTACCTAATGGTTTTCTATTAAGGAAAAATTCTAAACTGCCTTTCCATAAATCCAAGTATATTCCTACTATGCTACCCAATCCAAAGCAGGGTCCATACCTACGTTTTTCACCAGCATGTTGTATGTAACCTTGATAAGAAAAACCAAAAGATTCTTGGTCAAGCCCAAGAAAAGAGTAAAAAACATTCTTTGTACTATTTAAATCCACTTTATTTGTTCCAACTCCAACCATCTGGATTATTTATGAAAATAATGATTTATTAATAAAAATAATGACATAGATCTATAGTTTAATAATTATATATTATTAAGTTTTATTAAGTACTTACAACATCTGTTCCATAAGTGGGAGTGAGCATTTTGATTTCCCAATAATGATATCTTCCTTTTTCCAATACTTTGGTACCTCTCACAGCTGCTGTACCAAAACTATATTCGTTGTGAAATTGAACTTCTAAATCATTTTGTGATAAAACAATGCTATATGTAGCATTTTCTTTATCCCAAGCCCATTCGTGCACTAGATACATAAATAACAAGCATTGTAATTTATAAAGAATAATATATAAAATAATGTTTATAAAAAAATTGAATTCAACTGTTGGTAAAAAAAGAAGAAGAACAACAATTACTTAATACTTTTTAAAATATTTATATTTTACCATTTGTTTCTCCGCAATAACAATTTTGCGATTTGCAATTACAAAATCTTGCAGCAGGCTGAAATAACCATTTAGTATCACACTCAAAACTCATAATTCCAGAATGAAATACTTCCACCGTTTTTTAATTACTAATGGTTTTTAATTCACAATAAGTTATTACACTATAATATATTATTGCAGATTAATTTACTTATAATCGATGCCCAACTATAACTTTAATAAAGGCAAAATTATTCGTACACGTGAGGACATTGTACACAAACACATTTGTACATATGATGATTCTTTTAAATGTAAATTTACATCTTGAAAAATATGGTTAGTATTATTATTATAGTTATAATGATACTGAATAATCGCAACTCTATATAAATATAATTTTTGTCACTATTCAAATTTCACTAATTTATTTTTTTTTAATTTAATTGCATTTAAAATATGCGTAACGATAAATTATACATGTACTTTATTGAATTTAATGTTAAAAGAAAAATATTTACAATTGTAAAACTTATAAAAAAATATTTGATACGTAATAATTGAAAACCGCGGTATAAATACTAGGTTGGATATTCTACTAGATTTATATTGGCAGAAATGTTCAAATGAGATCAGGGCAGATTTCTGTCTTCTATTGGAATTACGCAAGAGATAGTCGTGGGTTCTCGTCACTGAATTTATTAAATTCTCAGTAGAATATTGTAAAAAATGTTGCGGTTTACGGGAAAACAATTAAATAACATAGTAAGAAATTCGATAATTCCACGCAGTACTACTGTAAGTCATAATATTCGTGCTTCACACGATGGACCCGTAGAAAGTGAAGAAGAATTTAATCAAAGATATGTGAATTATTTGAATCGTCCAAATCTTGATCATTGGGAAATTCGTCAGACTATGAACAAATTAGCTGGTTAGTAATCATATAATCATTTTACTTTATAATCATTTGTCTTTATTAACTTTGTTTAATAAGCTCTGTAAATTTAAATTTAGTTAATTTTACATTTTCAAAAAATTCTTGATTGATTTTAATTATAATTAATATTTTAACTGTAATTATAATAATCACTATTTTTTCAGGTATGGATCTTGTACCTGATCCATCTATTATTTGTGCAGCATTAAGGGCTTGCAGACGATTAAATGATTTTGCTCTTACTGTTCGAATTTTGGAAACTGTAAAAGATAAATGTGGATCTAAGGTTAATGAAATATATCCTTACATATTGCAAGAAATCAGACCTACCTTAGATGAATTGGGTATCAACACACCAGAAGAACTTGGTTATGATAAACCAGAATTAGCTCTCCAGTCAATTGATGATATTCATTAATTAAGTTATTTACTTAAAACTCATGAACATAGTATCTATGCATAGAGGTGCTTTCTGTTAAACCTTTCATAAGCAGAAAATTAAATTTTAAATTAGGATAAAAATATATCTATTATCATTACATCTCTGTTATTAAATATTGATGTAGATAAATACAACACTTATCATGCTATGTCACATATGTTTCATACATGAAGCATAATATTCATAAATTGGAAAAATATATGAAATAATTGGTACTTATATACTGTTTTTCAAGATTATTGAAATTAACAAAACAAAATGATATGTATGCATTATATTTTAATTGCAAGTTCCATTGGTTCCTCATATTGCTTCTAAATTTTTTGCGTTTTTTAAGTTATCTAATTTTTTTCTCTTTTTTTCTTTTTTTGTTATTTTTACATCAAAAATAACCAAAGCAGAAAGGTGACACAACAATGACATATGTACAAATTGCATTGTAAGATACACAGCGATAAAGTCATGTACACATACATCTATAATTATCTAAAATGGTATTACATTCTTTTTCTCAAATGACATTAAACTTAATTTATGTTCTGTGTAATTTGTTACAAACAAGAACAAAAGAATACAACATGATCTTACATGGGAATATCAATATATTACATTTTGTAATGGCCATAGTTTTAAAAAACAATATAACAATTAATATCTAGTCATTGTGATCCATTCTACTGATAATTATTAAATTTAACTACTTTATTCTATAATGTTATAAAAACGTTCTTCTTTTTTGGTATTGTTCATACTTGGTGTCGAGGGCAGTTTGTTGTTTCAATGTTACGACTCTGCTCCTGACATATGCTTTTTTTAAAGAGAAGAGTGTACTACACACCTACAGGAACTTCATTCATGATAATGACATATGTAATAAAAACCATGAATTAAACAAGTATCACAAATTCATTACTAGACTCATCAGAAAACTATATATGTATACTTATGATGCACACAAGAATACTAAAAAGTATAAAAATGTAAACAAGATCATTAAAATAACAAAAATTGATTTTCAAAAGTCAATCACTCATCCTTGCAAAACTTGATACCGCAACATTGAAACAAGATTGCACAGAAAAAATAATATTTTTCCTAATATTAAATATTTTGTATAAAAGTGAGTTGGCATTTAAATGCATGAAAACGTTTCAATTCTTTTCCATTAATAACAAAAATAAATATATTTTAGATTACCTGAAAAGAAAAATAAAGAACAATACACAATTCCTCATTTCTCCATTCTGCATATTATCAAAGTAATACAGAATGGAAATGAAAGAATTTAATTTCTATTTTTTTTTTTTTTTTTGAGAATTATATAGTGTTCTTTATAGCAGTACTTAAAAATAATTCCCTAGTATAACATAGTATTAATACAATAAAAGTAATTATGTTTTGTGGGTGTGCATTGAGACTTCAAATCCATATGTCTTATTTTTCAAAAAATTATGTCTTATAGCCTATTTGTACCCGTCAGAAATGCTTAATTTTTTTTTTTTTATTTATCGCTACTGTCGATTATTAATGTATATTAATATGTATCGTTATATGTCTCTATCGCCGGAAAACGACTCGTCTTTATATTTCGATTTATCATAAAAATAGGCTACATGATTTTTTAAAAATTTGATAGCCAAATTTGATTAACTCAAACATTACATTTAAATCGGAATCTTAATACCATGAAACATTTTTCATCAAAATTTCGAAACGTTCTTTGTATATGACACATTTTGTTTGTAAATATTTTCAATATCTTAAAGAAATTGACTTATTTTTGTTTCCAAAAATAGTCTATCATTAACGAGGTCTATGAATAAATTCGTTATGAATTATTATACTGTTTACAGGATTAACTTTTTCAATCAAAGTTCATTTCAGATTATTAACTTGTAATTAATTTATGTAATTTGTTAATAATCATCTTTCCATAAAATAGTATAACGTAAATTTTTAATTCTTTGGTATATCGTTCGTTTTTAAGGATCCGACACTAAGACTAGACGAAAATATTTGTATCCGTGTTTACTTATTGGAAAATGGTAAATATCCAAACGGTGGATACTGTTACTATAAATACATCGATGAAACTTGCATATCTAAAGATTTGCATTCATCGAGCGCCGCAGTACTTTCTAAAAATTAGTACTATCTTCGAGAAATTGAATTACAAGTGAATACTTCTAAATGTCTACAATGAATCTTGAATACAAATATGATTACATTCAAGTCCAATGAGTCATCGAACATTCAATCATTTTCACTCTTCAAACATATTCGCTATTCGTTTACTGTTTTTCAACAAGAGGACACACTACACGATGATTCAGAAAAGACACAATCATTTTCCTTAATATTAATAACACATATCATTTCTAATACTCTCACTCTTTCTCTCATGAACACCACTAATGTGCACCTGTCGCATTTTGGTGTTAACATAAAAGCTTTATATTAACTATGTAAAACGCTTTATTCTGGACTAGAGACGGTTTGTTGTTGTTGACTATCCTCGTCTTTTACAACTTCGGCTTGCATAGCCTTTGTGAGGACATTAGCATCTTTCAATGATATCACTTGAAGAACTTGGTGTTCACCTGCTGCATTTATCATTGTCATAGGATGCCCTTGAATTGTGACAGCTTCAATGCTGGTTTCCCCATTTCCAGGCTCAACCTTTGGGACTTGAACCATTGGTGTGACTACTTGCATTGTACCGTCACTTTGAATATTGGCAACCATAGTCTGATACATACTAGCAGATACTGGTACTGTTATTACTCCTGAGACGGATACAGGATAGCCTGAAACAAAGAAGCAACTGTCCTGTGTTCTGCCCCTGACCAGGCACTTCTCTGTATAGTAAACTGGGAATTAAAAAGTAAAACTTAGTAATTCGAAAAGCACGTATCCGTATGTGTATCTTTGATCAATAATGGAATGCAGCATTATCTTAAGAATCAAATTTTATAACATTTTTCTTCGGATATGTGCATTCACACCACCAGTTTACAATACAGTTAAATTTAACAAACTATACGAATTTTCTAAAACTTATATAATAAATAAAAAATATATTGTATCACATAAAACTAATGAAAAAATTTCTTAATTAACAGGGTGTGCTAAAGAAAAGTAGATATACTTACTATGTATTAAACATTTAATATAATTTTAAGAAATATATACTTTGCTTCCACATTCAGAGTTATCTTTTTTTTTGGCACACCCTTTTAACGTAATATCATTAATGTGCAAATGTAATTCTCGTCTACGCTTCAGAAAAAATAAGGCATTAATGAAGAGCAACAGATGTTTAAGCCATTCTATAAAATCAAGTTGGACGAGCGGAAATTATACAAATACGGATTTTTTATTCAAAATAATTTATTGGTTCAAATAAATTAGAAAATAGCAATCGTGAGTAGCTTAAACAAAGGCTGCTAAATACGACAACTATAAAATAATAAAAACATCAACAAAAAATACTCTATGTACAGCAGTTTTATTTCTCTTTGTTTTAATTAAAGTAAATAACCAATCTTCGGTAATAATGGTAAGTAGTGATTGTAAAACAGGGACAGGTTCTTTTTGTGATCATGAAATACCTTCCTTTATTTTCTCGTTAAATTTAAAAATCTTAAGAATCCATGTGAATCAATTGATTCTATTTGTTTACGTTATACGTACACATTTCAAAATATTTAAAAATTCGATTTTTTTCTCAGAGGAGTACGAACTGTACATGCAATATTTCAATATATATATATATATGTATATATATACATATAATGTTTGTAGTTTTCAATAAATCTTTCAATATATAAAAAGTAGTATGTACATGCATATACATATGATTTTAATTCTATTACTTCTTCATCATCAATCCCCTTCTAAAAAAAAAAGTCTTATCATCTCAGAAAGAGAATAGTCTAATAATATAATATAAACATACACAAAACAACAACAAGCAATTTTTGTATTCTATGGATCCCTTTTCTTTTCACGCGACATTTGAACGTAAATTAATTTTTGAAATCAATACATCATGTGAGTTTTGAACGGCTCCTCTGATAATCACTTACATTTATCATGGATTCTTAAAGAAAAAATTAAAATAAAGCTGTGCATAGCTCCGAGTGAAATTGCATATGTACAGTACCAAAAAAGAATAACTAATCGATATTCTACTTTCGTTGTACAAAATAGTAGAACACGTAGGTATTTTTCTTGAATGGAGCGTAGCAGACAGCATGCAAAACAACAAAGGATCCTGGGCCAGTAAAAATGAATTCACTGTTCAAGTAGCTCCTGGCCGGCGACGGTGCAGAGCCTATAGAAAACTGTTTTACCGTGTCCATCTTCTCCTGTGAGAATGATTTGACCATCTTGACCTAATGTCGCTTCTGTAACACTGTTTAGGTCGACAGCGACGCTAGTTCCTTCCGCGCTGCCTGCTACTTCAGCGAGTGCTTGAACTTCCCCTTGACTCGTATGGATCTGTAAATAAATAATTTAACTCAATTATAACATTTCTTTTTGGAACTAAAAAAGAAAGACCTTAAAATGCGATTTACAAGAACTTACAGTAGCAACACCTTGAACCTGGGCTGTTGTACCATCTGGTAACGTAATTATTGGATTGCTAGGATCAACTTGGATAATTGATACGGTGCCATCGGGATTTGTTATTGTTTGTAAAACCGCCGTTGGATACTGAGCCGTCATCTAAACAGCAAATAGAATTATGATTATCGAACTGTAAGTTTTCTAATATTCTAAAAAGTAAAATGTAGTATAACAGAAGAATGACGGAAATTTTACATATAATGCAACAAAATAAAATATTTCTTAAACTATGATAACGACTATAAAAATAAAGATATATTAAACTCAAATAAGGGAAACCAAACGCATGAACATAAATGCAAGTCACGTGTAAAGGAATTTCAAATTCTAATTTTCTTCTATATAAAATCAGAATTTAAAGAAACATCATGACCTTACAATATGCAATTGAAATTTGCATCAAATTTGGTTTGTTTGAAATTGTACTGAATAATTCAACTGTTCCGATCACATTGTTTCGATCAATTCTTTTTTTGTACTCTATCCACTCCCACCTGAGTGGCAGTGGCAAGAGCTGTAGGAGACGCGGCAATGATTTGTGCTGGCGAAGAGTTTCCCTTAGATGAATCCGTGCTGCTGAGGCGAACAACCCCCACCGTCTGTTGTTGCTGTTGAGATTGTCCACCTTGTCCTTGACTGGATGAATGCGACGGATGCGATGAGGAATGAGGTGTAGATTGTTGTATCAATACATTTGATTTATCATCTTCTTCACTGAATGCAGGTAGAAGATCTTCTCTTCCATGAAATTTATAACAGTTTATTACAATTTGTCTTAAAGCATGTGTCCAAGAAATCTAAAAAAAAAAAAAATATATATATCCATATCTATATTAAAACAAACATTAAATAGTTTAGAAGATTTTGATTTCTCAAAACGGTAAAGAAATACTTGGAAACTTTTTAAATATTTACAAACCTTTTGTTTCTCATCTTCAGACCTTGCATCCATACGCACGTTTGCCCAAGGGAGTTCTTTCGGCCACCACGGTGGTCGTGTACTGTCTCTTCCCCAACCGGGTTTACCCCTGCCTGTAGAATACTTTAACATTAACGGGATAAATGCTCTAAGTTGAGCTTGCGTCATTTTTTCCACGGGTGTTGGTATGCCATCTATTATAAGAGGTGGTAATTCGTATAAAGATGGGTCGTCTTGCACTGGAGGTGGAGCTTGTTGTGCAAGAGCACTTTCAAGTTCTTCCATTATAACATTTCTTAAATTTTTTACTACATCTTCTAACGGTTTCGCTCCAAATACTTTATAACTACTGTTTGGCTTTCCTGGAGTAGCTACTAATACTACTGCTTGTTGTCCAACTCGCGTCGCAAACTCATCTATGGTTTGCTGTAATAACATAAATATGTTAAGTATACAAATTACAATATAAAACATAATAAAATAATCTTTAATATCATAATGCTCAATTACCCTGAGTTTTCTTAGGAGTCTGTTTTGTTGCCTTTTTCTAATGCTGGGATTTGTTTCAAAACTATGAGGTCGTTTCCTCTTTTTCGCCGAGACAATGGCAGCGGCTGCAGCTACGCCAACAGGGCCTAAATGTGTAAATTATTAAACATATGTTTTCTCATTTTACGATCCCACACCAAATAAAATGTCAGAAAAATATTTATAGCATTATAGAACATTTAACAAGCAATATTAAAATTTCAATTTCTGTAATGTTTATTTTTAAAGTATTTTGGTTAATGCATTCAAAATTCTTTTTTTTAATTATATTTATGCAGATTCATTTTTGTATATATATTTTACTGACAAATTAATGTAAACATCTTTAGTTCATTCAAAACATAAGAGATGCAAAAGCAGTAGTGATATGAAACGTGCTTAATATTCAAGAATATATTATACATACGCGCGTGTGTATATGTACATATGTATATATATATATACATATAAATCAAATTAAATATTCACACACGCGCGCGCGCACGCACGCGGAGAGATAGATAAAGAGAGAGAGCGTGTTTTGTAGAAATAAAATAAAATTTATTTTTTAAGATTTATATAAATAATATATTCTTGTATTTCGTTGGATAAGGTGAAAATGAACATCTACAAAATTACATAATTCTATAACATTTAAGTAATGAACATAAAATAAATTTATTGCACAAAAGATAAACACAAATTTAGATGATAAATATTTAACTAATATTAAAGCTATGATGTTTTAACAGACACACAAGAAGGATGATACATGAATAATCCTGAATATGCAAATGAGAATTATACATAAAATGCAAAACTAAAATATACATAAAAAACAGTGTTTCCATGTTTATAAAATATTGAAAACATGAAGCAAATAATATTACAGCACACAAACAATGTAAAATGCATTCAATATTGCTTTTTCATTAATAGCTTTTATTTTGCATTATGAGCATTTATCTTGTATTATTTAAGAAAATAAAAATAGAATGATAATAACAATAACAACAGCAATAATGATAATAGTAATAATAATAATAATAATAATAAAAGGAAAAATAAATTCATGCTGCTCTGACAATGACATAAATGCAAAAATTAAAAAAACTTGTCTGTTTGCTTTTAAATGATGTAACAGAAATATGAATAACTAAAATTCTTAATTATATTAGAACTCCTAGGAATCTTTTTGTATGTATTTGAATTTAATATTTAATAGTTACCAGATTAAATGTATCATTGGCAGGCAGTATTTACTTCTATTTTTCTGTTGATAATAAATCATGGTAATTTCAATTCTATGCGTTCATTTATTTTTCTAATAATAATTTGATGCAGTTGCAAAATATAATAAGTTCATTATTTATGTTTAAAAAGATTAAAAAACATTAGATTGTAATATGTAAATTAGTATATATAATAATCAGAATCATATATGTATCATTGATATCATTAATTACAAGCTGCAATACAACATCAATTTAAAAAATTTAATGTTTGAAGTCCTTTATATATTTTTTTCTAGTACTTATCCATGGGAATCAATCATTTAACATTATTGGTGCACCCTGTATGTTACTTTCCTTTTGTAAATGAAAATGATTAAAACATAAATAACTCAAAAGGTGAAAAAGCAAAAAAATGGAAATCACCATTAGCGTGTTTGATTTGCCAACCTGCAGCGGCGAGCTGGGCCGTCACGTCATCATCCATGGCAGCCGTCAAGAGATCCCCCTCCTCATAGGTTTCAGACCCACTACTTGGCTCGTCATCATCATCATCTGAGATTCTGTCCATTGTTCCAGACTCTGCACTAGGCAGAGACACCATCTTCTTATCCTCGTCACCCGTCTTGTCTTCAGTTATATTACAATGCCCCGTCGAAACAGATGCCAATCTTTGAATTTAGATTTCCCTTCTACATCACCTTCTCCTATATTAATAAAAATAAATTTGTATCAGAAATAGAAAGTATAAAACAATAA
>NIJG01000136.1:3416539-3442378 GCA_002201625.1 Euglossa dilemma
AATATGTTAATATATATATATATTAAATAGATTTTATAAAACAAAGTTGTTTTAAATAATAGTTATAAGTACACTTTCAAAATATTATTTAATTATTCTATAAAATAATGTTCTTTGTATAAAATTGTTCTATACATAAAAAAAAGTATAATATTCAAATAAAGGTATTTATCAAGATGTACTTAGTACATTTACTCATAAAATGAAATTTGATGTTACAAATAAATCTAAATTTAATAATAAAACATAAGATTGATCAAGTTTTAAATAATGTATACAATAAGATATGTATTTCAAAAATACTTAAAATAAATAATGACACTATTTAAATTATTAATTGATGACACAAGAATAGAAAAAAAAAACATAAATATATAATTTTATTATATATATATGTATATGTATATATAAACAAGAGAAATCTACAAAGTATAATAATGTCATTATATGCATAAATACTAAAACTCTCGTATAATCTGATTCATGTGGAAAATTATAGCAATGAAACATACTGCATGATAAGGATAAAGTAGAGTAGATAAGAATCCAGGATGATGATATTACATATGGGCTGAATTTTAGAAACATAAACAATGAATTTCAGGCGGAAGCTTTTCCCGCGCGTTCGTTTGGGATCCCCACGCATGATGAAACACAAGATATTCGCGACAGGGAAAACAACTTCGTAAAAACGAAGAGCGCTGAAACACGTAACGTGATCGTCGTCGTCGTTGTCGTCGTCGTCGCCGCGGTCTGTGCATAGATGTGGGATATTCGTGAACGAAGCGTAATGAACTGGTGTTAAACTCGGCATGATAGCGAATAAGAGATATTCGAAAGATGAATTTGACAGGCAACAGACGACAGGCGACAGACGACAAACGACAAACGACAGACGGCTAGTTAAGAAGACTGGTAAGAGCGAGGCTTGGCAAAGCGTGACGAGATGTGAGAACAGAGAGAGAAGATGCGCCAAGCCGCGCACACGGCGCGTTTATTTGGTGATACTTGGGGGGGCAATGAAAATGCGCAGGGCACACGCAAAAGAGACCACCTCCGGGGCCGCAAAGCTCATGACCGCGGTACCGCGAAGCCATGGAGCAGGCCCAGTGAAAATCGCGAGTTGCGTACGCACCTTGTGTGTCCCGTGAGTGGTCACCCGATCAGGGAGGGCTCAGGGTTTCGCGTCTGCGGGGAGGCCGCCGTCGGCTACGCTCTCTCACCACGCCCTACGCTCGCGTCTCGCGGTCATCTCGCCACCCGTGTCAAACGCTCACCCGCACAGCACCACCACCGTGAGGCTAGCACGCGACCTTCTATCTCACCGCCCGTAACTCGCGTGTACGTCGCGCCACGCCACAACACGCACAACAGCCGCCATAGACACCATGGCCAGTTTCGCCAGCAGGCGTATCGATCGGCTACGCGGCTCTCCATCTCCACCACAACAAACGCGGCAGCGAGGCGGCCATTTTGAGCGAGCCTGCGCGGTGCACTCCAAGCAGACGATGCGAAATTGCCCTTATTTCGCGAATGCGCAACATCCGCGCATCGCCCGGGCCCTCAACGATCACTTACGTGCTAATAACGCACCGATACTTCTTCGGCACTCACCGATTTCCCGTGAGAATCCGCAAAAAGGTACCAGCGACCACCGAAACACGAACACCATATACATGTATACAGGTCTGGAATAACGTGATTGGCTAGTACTACTGGGGTACGCGTTATGGCGTCTATCCGCCGTACATTCTTATTGGATCCTGAAACACGTGACTCTTGTTCTCAGCGTCCCTGGAACGATGTTGCTGAGTTTTGGTCTAACCTAAACTTGTACACCTGAAATGGCGAGAAACATTTCCTTCTGAACATTGTTCTAATGTTTCTTATTTAAACAGTACTCTGTGGGTATGCAATTCTTTTTTTATCATATTATTCGTCTAATGATATTTCATATTTTTACTGCTTATTTTTCCATGATGATAAAGTTTTGTAAATAACTATTACAAATTTAAGTTTTCTGCTTCCAATATAAAGATAATTTAAAGTGACACGGAATCTCACATAATTAACATAAAAGGATTACAAGAAAGAAAATATATTTTATTTTTCCTTTTTTTTTACAGTCATTACAATAAATCTAACAATATAAAAGTATATTATTTAAAAATAATATTTAATAGTATAAAATGTCGTAAAGCAGCTTTACATATCACATCTGGGGTGGGGTAAATTACTAACTATACATGTTAGTTTAGTGGTATTAACCAACTGGATTTCAAAATGCTGTTATTTAATGTATAAGATAATACTTTATAAAATTAATAGTTCATCATTTTTTGAGTATTTAATGTTATCTTAAGCATAAAAGTCAATAAACTAAATGCGAGGTTTAAAGTAGAAAATGCCCTAAACTTATGAGTGAACACAATCTAATAAAATTCAAAGTTTTAAGACATTTTATAAATTCATGTTGGATAATGAAGTCTCATTGCATTAATCCAATTGGTTATAGACATAATACCACCGATGGAAAATATGTTTTTACTTTCAAGCCCATGGCTTGTTTTTATTACACAACTTTCCAAACCAACCAGGCTCACAAAGACATGTATTATCAGGTTGACATATTCCATTTCTGCATGCTCTTGTACAAGCTGAACGTTGTGGAGATCGTCTACCAATTTCACAATGATCTCCTTTGAAACCAGTAGGACATCTACATACATTGTTCCCTTTACATTTTCCTCCATTTAAACAGGGTATCACACATTTTGCTACAAGATAATACATTCATTATAAAAAATAATACATAAATTTGAACCATATTGTGAATTTTAATTACTTACAGAATTCACAATGTAATCCAAAGTAGCCTTTTGGACATTCACAAGTATCTTTTTGTACACATTTCCCACCATTTAAACATTTTTCTGCACATATACCTAAAATTAATTATGATTCGATTTAGAGAAAACTTATAGTAAAAATATATTCTTATAGTTTATAGAAAAAATGCTTGTAAAAAATCTAAAGCAGCTTGGAACTCGATTGATGAGCACATCAGCTGCTCCAGGATCAACTAGATCAGGAAAATTATTAGATTCAGTTATAAGAGTAGATCATGCTGGAGAATTAGGAGCTGATAGAATATATGCTGGACAAATGGCAGTCTTAGGTATAAATATATTATAAACATCTTAGAATGTTTTTGCTCCTCTAGAAATAGATATAAGTCTAATGTAGGGTGTACGAAACAGGTAATACTTCTGTTGGTCCAACTATCCAACATATGTGGGAACAAGAAAAAAGACATCGTGCAAAGTTTGAAGAGTTAATTAGAAAATATCGTGTAAGACCTACTGTCCTAACACCTGTTTGGAATGTTGCTGGCTTTGTTCTTGGTGCTGGTACAGCACTTATGGGAGAAAAAGCAGCTATGGCTTGCACTGTAGCTGTTGAGACAGTGATTACAGAACATTACAATGATCAATTACGTGCATTAATGGAAAGTGATGAAAAAGTGCATGAAGAGGTTCTTGAAACCATTAAACAATTTCGTGATGAAGAACAAGAACATCATGATATAGGTATAGAACATGGTGCAGAACAAGCACTATTCTATCAAACTTTAACAAATGTGATCAAATTTGGCTGTAAAACTGCTATATCGATATCCAAAGTTATATAATTTATTAGTAAAGTGTGATAATGTAACATTAAAATATTTCTTTACAAATATTAACTCAATTTTAATTAAATAAAATAGTGTTTGTGAGAAACATATATATTATTTTGATTTTAAAGTACCTCCTTCACAGTATGGTCCTTGAAATCCTGGTGGACATGAACAAATACCAGGAGCTGTACAGTTACCACCATTCATACAATTTGGATAACACAATGCTTTTTTACAATGAGGTGGACCTAAATATCCATCTGGACAAGGTCCAGGATTAGGTTCTGCAATAAAAAAATATTACATACAGAAAATAATAATATTACACATACGAATTTGAATAAAATAAGTGTGGCCTTAAATATATTTTTTAATGTATTAAGCAGATATGATATGCATAAATTATAGTTTATTATTCATTTCTATATTAGAAAAAATCACCGTCTATCGTAAAGAAACATAAGAAGTATCGAACGATTATGTTCCGTTACGCCCACACAAATTTAAGAAGATAAGCATCATTGCCTGTTGACCATCGCCTAAAGAATGTTTCAGTCACTTAAAATAACTTTTATTAATAGAAATTTTAGGATATTTTTGAGTTAGAACAGAGTCATGCATTTATTCTGACGGAAAAGTTAATTAATCAACTAATCAATTATGAATCTACGGGATAAAAGCGTACATGCGGAAAATCTATTTCCGCACAATTAAAAAGATATTATACATAATCGAGGCTTTGCACGAAAACATTTTCTGTTAAGTTGAATGTATCAAGGTGTACTTTGTGTTAATTGAACAAGGTAGTAATCAAAATCATAATTAATCCTCCCCACTTGTATAATTACTTCCATGAAGACAAATTCTTGCTTTTATTGTTATATGTTTTCTTTCCTTTACTTTCTTCTTTGCAAAAAAAAATTTTATGGTGACGAAGTAATTTTGATTTCGATAGCTCCAAATTGAAGAGTAGCTCCAACTGAACAGCAAATTTAGTAATGAATTATTGCTAATACAGATTGTGTGTGAGTGAGATAGTGATCGTAGGCACGAATGATGCACTCACCGCGCACGGTGCATTCTTTTCTCAGGTTAAGACGAAGGGGTGTTCCGTTTAAAGGTTTCCCCTTACGTGTTTCAATCATCAGACCGATACCCAATTGGGCAATGCCCGAATTATTACCGGAACAGGGCAATAGAACGCTGAATTCTGTGACAATGAATGTTATGTATTTATGTAGGTAAATTTATTACTTTTTGGTTAATTAATCAAATTAATCGATTAATTAAATTTCGTTGAGAAATAACAAAATATGAATTACCCTTAGGTCTTTTAGGTACTCTTCCTTGCGTTTTAATAGTGATATATGGAGTTTTCAAGATCGTCTCGTCAAATGATTTTAATCGATAAAAGTTATAGTAATATTTCTTTACACCAGATTTCCATGTAAAATTCACGTATGTTACTTCGCTTGGAATAATCGGAAGTTTGCTTTCGAATTCTGGATCCAACAGATAAGGCAAAACTCTACCCTCCGTAATCGCGAATATTTCCATTTCGACCCCTAAATAAAACAGAAAAAAAAAAAAGATCGATTGTAGTTCTGTTGCGTATAAAGATCATATAATCGACATATAAAAACAATTTATACAAATTATTGTTTTATCATTACCAAGTTACATATGGATAGATAAATTCTCACCTTGTAATGGAAAAGTAAAGCAACGTATGAAAAGTTACACGAAATTATTTAAAATATAAAACACAAATGAATACAAACTAAGAGACATTAAAAGAGAAAATCGATGACTTTTTCATCTAGTATCAAATAAACTTCAACACGTCCAGCTAAGTATAAAAGAAGAGAACGAGCCGCTGAAAACGAGTAGATTTTTGTAATGCGGTAGTACCGGTACGTGTAGAGCTACTTACCGCTGAACATTTTGATCTGTTGCTGGTCGATCCAGAGGGAGATGTCACCGGTCGGTTTGTGTCCATTGCCGGAGCGATGGTGATGTCTCGCGGCCGCCGTGTCCTGGAGCAGAACGATCGCCACCGAGGCCAGGGCGGCTGCGGCCCACTGCATAATTAACGACGTGCCGCCAGGTGTTGCACGGTTTATGACTAGCCCCCCTTGTGGCTATGTAAATCTGTCTCTCTCTGCGGTTCGGTTCCACTTCTTCGTGTGCGTGCCACTCGTGTCTCGGTGTGTGCAAGCCGACGGAACACGCCACGATTCGACGCGTGAAATTCGGGATTTCACGGCGAGACTCGAGATGAACGAGCACGTTCTCACGCACGCAATCTAACGAGCTGACACAACCGGAGACCCGTATGCGGAGCTTCAGTAGGGATCAACTCTCGCGATCGAGAGAAGAACCGACCGGTTGACCGACGACCAATTTCGCCGATGCTTCGCGTTGCTTTCTGGCTCTGTCGATAATGCAGCCGTACGATCACGCAACGTTAAGTCAACAAGACGCGCATACACACGTGCGTACGGGCCGCGTCGCTGCGGCAAACTGACTGACTGACTGACTGACTCAATGAGAAAAGGCCTACAGCAGCCCGTCTTCTTGCCGTGAGACCGCGAGCAAGATCTCTATCTTTTAAGGGGTCCCGATACGTTCGGGGATAAGGGTGCGTGCACAACGATTCGCGAGATCGATATTAATTGTCCGTTTCGAAGAAAGATCGACAATGGCTCATGATCTATTTTCTATTTCTTTCTTCCTTTTTCCTAATTTTCTTTTCATCTTACTAATATTACTCGAATCATAACCTTTAAATCTTGAAATATAGTATCACGATGAGACAGTTATTCGTATAAATTATTTTGATAACGTAAATTTAATCATGTTTGAAAAAGAAAAGTTGTACAATAAACGAGAAGTATGAATTTAAATATATATTAGCTCGATCTTCGCTTAATCGTGTTTGCGAATAATCAATTCTACGAATGCATAAGTAATTTGATAGGTAGATTATCGTCATTAATAAAAACTATCGATTATTAAAGATCGAAGAAATTAGTTTGGATTATTTATAATTTATAATTATAGCATTGCGAATTTGCATATCTGGTAAGTCTGTAAATGATTTTATTACAATCGAATCCGTTTCCTTACGAGATAAACATCTGGTAAATCAGAGACAGCCCTGTCGACATATTTTACGGTCTACTAACCGATACTGATCTCTTCGGGACTTGAATATCGTATACGCGGATATATGGAAATCAGAATTCGGATTAGCAAATAAGGTGAAAAGAAATGGGTGGAAGGAACCAGTTTTTAAACGTCTTTGGTCGGGTTCCTCCTCTTCGTTTCTTCTTCCATTCTGTTTCGTACTTCGTCTTCTATTCTCCTCCTTGTCCCTCCCCCGTCTGTCTTTGCATTCGGCAAAGAGAATTCACTGTTGCAGTTTGGACTTTGTTCCCAAGCTCGACACTGGGCCTGCCATTGACTTATCATTATCTTTCAACTCATTTTAAATCTCTCAACTAACCCGCGAGGTGTCAGAAACCCATCGAATATGAATAATTGAGAACGAATCATCCAGACCGGATTACCGGTCACGAATAATATTATGACAAGGGTGGAAAAACAACTCTTGAATTTTAATCGAATATTAAAATACTTTCAATTAATAAATTTGCTATACAAGTATAAGTGTATCGTGTATTTTAGAAGCATTTTATTTTTATTCTTTTTCTAGAATATTTATTACATAACACTTTTTAGATATATTTTAAAAGGGCAGTAAATTTAAAGATGGTATTTCATCGTTCTCTTGGTCGAGCTCTTCTTAGTTAGTACGGTATTCTTCTCGTCGAATGTTCGACCACATTTCCATGGTCGTTTTGCAATCCGTTACAAAGGCCGGCTTGTTAGGTACCGTGGTATATACGACATGCACGATTTTACACTCTGGCGCTTGTGGTCGGTCAAGCCGCAAACATTTTTCGCGCCTCACAGAGACGAACAACTCTTCGCGACGCGATTGATCTTCCGAGGAACATACCAGATCGTCGGAAACTTTCTACAAACAGGTGCAGGTGACGAAAGGTACATAAGACGCTCTCGATATGTACTGGGTGTCTCGCGATAGATTATATCATAATGACAAGAAATATATCGAAAAAGTAAAATACAATATCTTTTTTTATGCAAGCTAATTTTTCAATATCTGTACCTTTCCTGGTAAGGAACCAATGCGTTTGGTAATGACGATTATCGCCATACATTATGTGGAAATACGAGTGACATCTGTAGCGTGTCCATAACCTAGTTTCCACGAACGTATGCGATCGCTTATTGCATTTTCGAAGTTGATTATTTCAAGAAAAGGAGATTTCTATATGTATCCTTATAAACGGTATCTCAATTTTTACTATTAAATTTTCAACTATGAAACACATGGGATAAAAGAATTTTTTATCTTAAGTAAAAAAGTAGTATGTCTTAAATACATTCTACCACCTGACATTTTTGCATTTCTATCTAATTAGTAGTAATGATTGACAGATATCTTCGAAATTCTGGACTCTCGTTGTCTACAATGGATTCTTTGAAGGAAACGATTTATCTTCGTCAAATAACGAACAACATCCAGATTTATTTGCGATTCCATGACTATTCACGGGAGCTAAGTAAACGATCCTCTATATGTCGTCGAAATCAATGCAAAAGTAGAAAACAAGCATATAATAATGAAATTCTTGGCGATTGCATTACTATTTCCGACCACGGGCTTCGAATGAAAGCCCGACCGATGAATAATACATGATATGCGATAGACGCATCGTCGTGGACCGAGCTTGTGAGTGGTGAACTGTCTTCGATGGGATCTCCGTCTCTTGGGAAAGGAGCTATATTTAATTTAGTACTCTAACCATAACACGTTGGATATAGCAACCTACCAACTATGTTGCTTCTGTATGTACTAATTATAATTGTTGCAATCTTTACGTTATTCGAACAAATGTACGATTTTTAAAGTGGTCAAACGTAATTAATTTCGAGAAACGTAACTCAACCAGTCATTCTTTTTTCTTTAACAAATCGACGATATTTCGATTGATTTATGGGCAGAGTTTTAAAAACTCTAAGGAAATATGGTCATTTTTAAAAATCAATTTCTGAGGGAGGTTGAGGGTTGTTCTGGATCCATCGAGTAACAGGTTTAACAGAACGCTCAATGAATAGTTGATAATAGTGTCCATTGTAGGCTGTGTGTCCGAGGGTTGGGCCATCTAACAAATGGCCCATTGTTATCTCTTACGGCTCTTCGGTTTTCTTCTTGCTCCTTCTCTTCTTCGCCTCTTTTTTCTTTCATCCTTCTTTCACCGTGCACGAAACGGGCGTGCATACAGGGTAATTCAGAAAAGAGAAACGATCTTCCCGCGCGCAGAGCTATTATTACTCTGTTTGGTCGATTGAAAGATACACAAAGTTCAGTAACAGCCCACTACGCGAATTCTTGGTACTTTTTGTCGGCTTAAGAAAGAAGAAAAAAGATACCTCTCGAATTTCTTTTATTTTATACTTAAACAATAACAGAATTACGTAATGACGTCTGTATATATATAGAACATTTTTTGCAGGTCCAAATTAAGGCAGTCTTGCGTCGTTTTTATGCGTCAAATGACGAGCAGGAAAAAAAATGAAAACAAAGATAATCAATTTCATGGGGATTGAAATCTCTATCAAGCGATCAATTGTTAGTGACTGGAATACGTGTCGAGCCCTTAATAACCAGACGAAATTAAAGGATATTCAATAAACCGTGGCTCAAGCGAATCACGCGCTGTATATTATCGGCGGGACAAGAAGGAAAGGCGGTTTCGTCTGATACACAACGTACAATTGATCCGAACGTATATTATACACTGCTCACGAACGGGGAAGCGAGTCTCGAGGGCCGTCCCCGCGAGGAGCAACCGGTGCCGGTTTATTCCCGATCGAATGTTTTTGTCCGACCGTCGCAAACCTAATTGGATTCGCTACGAATCACCAACAGACGTACACGACAGAGCATTACGCAAAACCATGTATCAGCCTGAGCTTTTTAAATGTCGATTCGCTAATGGTTGATCTGTTTCGAGCGGTATTAACGAAGGAGCTCGTCTGATCGTGCCTGCAAAATCAAATCAGCTGTTAGCTATGTATGGTAATTGTAATGAACAAATTGCAACAAAAAGTTGTTACTTTTTCACGTTCTTTTGCAAGAACGGAGAATCTCCTTCGTAAAAGGAAATATTCAAAGAAAGTAATTGCAAAAAGTACATTAGATGATTTTTCTTTCCTTTTTTTGTATGATTGTAATTCTGCGTTATCGTAATAGGGGATAAAACATTTTATTCTACGTTGATCGAGATAACGTGATTTATATATTTTCGTTCCACCATATCTACTTATCGCAGTAATTCTTACCTTGCAACGTACTTGCGCATCCGATCAGCATGTGCAACTTGTATATACTATCTTTCTCTCTTGTATGCATCGACCTTACCTCCTCTTCTCCTGCAGGACATAAACGCACACGACCTCGGCTCCTACATGGACATACAGCTCCTCCAGCAGGCAGCCAGGCGCTGACGTCGATGCATGTAGCTGACGGCAGCGGCCCGATTGTGCTGCGTTTCTTCGTCGTCGGTCCACCTTCTCGTTTCATCCTTTTCCATCGCTCTTTTGACACTGGGCAAGTAACAATGATAGAGATATATGCACGAAGTGAGGGGATACCGAAACACGGGATTAGCGACCAGGAAAAGAGCCAATGGAAGTGGGAAAACTTTGGCGGAAAAAGAAAGGAAAGAGTAGGAGAGTTGGATAAAAAGAAAAGATAGAACAGGTATGTAGGAAAGAGATGGAAAAAGGAAATGTTGGTAAAGAAGAGGATGAAGGAGAAAGAGAAGCACAGGTAGAAAAAAGGAAGAGAGAGCGACTCTCTCGAGATCAAGTTAGAGTACCGGCACAAAAAACCTGTCCCGCATAATTACATTATCGGTCACATCTCGTTCGACTTCTGTCCGCACAGCCCTTGCTTCAGCGCCCGAATGCATTCTTATACAATACAAGCCACCATCGCCTCGAGGACGGTGCAACAAGGTCTCCGGTAAAACCGCAGGGGGTCCCAGTCATTGCTTATTCCATCCTTTCCGACCTGTAGTAGAAAGCATTCAATAGTCTGACAAATGAAATAGAAAGCATGGAACGTTTTCTATAATTGTTGTTCCGACTCGGTATATTTTTGCTTTCAAAAGTTACAAATTTGACCGACGGGAGACAATAAGAGCTCGATAGAAAGAATAATCAGTAGTGCTAAATTTACGTTTTTTTTTTTTGGTTGTTTAAAGATTTTGATTTGTTTATTTATTATTTGTAATTTATTCTTCTTTTTATTGACATGGGAGATGTTACACAGGCATTGGAATGCGCGTTATTCTAGTCGCTGATAAACGGTTGAACACAAGGCGAAATCGCTTTGAAATTTTACATAACATTTTTAACATAATGTGATACATACTCTCAATCTCTGTTGCACTACGGGGAGATGAAAGAACTTTTAACCAGATTTCTAAACTCTGAAAACTTTACTCCGTAGAAAAAATATTGAAACGATGGCACCGCCAGAAATACGCATAATAATGTGTCCTTTATGGTGACATGCACTTTTATGCGTTTTTCCACCGGGAAACACATTGGTATCTTAATAGTAATAAGGTAATGTACAATCAAAAGTTAGCACGATAGACGCACACATGTTTGAATGAGCTTATCCTTTATGTTTTGTTATTTTTGTTAATAAATTTGAATATATAACATGTGCTGTCTTGTCGTTGTAAAATGAACACTGTTTCGTAGAAAGTTTCGTATATATACTTGTTTTCTAATATAAATCTGTGTTCACTACGCTAACACGGTGTCATTCTTTCGACGGTATAAATAAAATTGTTAATCATAAAAAAAATCAGATCCAACTCACGAATGTTTCATGCTAAACGCTTAAGTTTCTATCGTGGATACAAAAAATCTCTCTATGTATATAACAAGTGAAATAAAGAAAAAGTATCAAAATATATTAAAAGTATCAAAACACCAGTAACTCGTACGAAAGTATTGGAAGTTCACATAAGTTACTATGTGTTTCAACCAACCAGAGATTCAAACCTTGGTGGACATGATTTAGACATACTTCGAAAATATACAGAAGATAGTACAATTAGAAAAATACATTGAAACGTAATTGTATACGCCTATATTTTGACTTGGACGTCGGATGCTTATCCTGGCAAATCTATAATTTAATATAAGTTTATGATTAATGACGTTTTAATATATTACATACATGTCTCCGCGTTCTTTTTAATATATTTTAGTATCTTTACAATAAATTATTGTTTTCTTTCATTTACAATACATTCTTTTTGTAGGCGCCTATATATGTACGTATATATTTATATATATAGAGTTCGTAAAAATTACGTGACGTCCAAGTCATTTGTACAGGATAATCGGCAAAAAAGACCTTGACCAAAATTGAAAATTTACGAATTTTTTTTCACCAAATAAAATTTGAAATGGATTTTGTTGAAAACGGTACTCATTAAAATTTTAGAAGTTAACTCGGAAGAATAATTGCATTTCAATTCGATTTTTTTTTGTAGATTGAGAGGTGTATATCCTTTTGACAGATCATATAGATTTTTACGAACTTTACGCGCACATGTATTGTAAGTATTCTATATTTTGTACCTTTTTTATTTTTGTACCTGATATATTTGCTCACGACACTTTTGCAGACAACCTGTACATTGCATTGAATATGTTAACTTAATACAGTAAATAAAAAACACTAAATTTATTCTCGGAGAAATTAACGAACTCCCTATAATTTTTATAATAACATTTCATACACTAAAACGTAATAATAGCTGCTCTCGTGTGATCGCATTCTTTTAACTCTAAGTTTAATTAATAATCAATATATGTCTCTATATATTCAATAGTTTTTTTTATATATTAAATTATATCCTATATTGATTGAATTATAATAAAATTATCAAAAGTAAANTTAGAGGCCATGTGACATTTTTTTAAACTACTATAGTGCATGTACAATGTTCTTTTTAATATTCTAGTAATAATAATAATAATGACGATGATAATGACGGTGACGACGACGATGATAATGATAATGAGATGGTGATGAGAATGATAATGATGATGATGATGATGATGATAATAATAATAATATAATAATAATAATATAATAATAATAATATCTTTCATATATTTTTGTTTGCGTATTATTAATGAAAGTGCACGTGCACAATATTTGTAGATAGTCACTGATTCATTATATTTGGCCCTCTGTCGGCAGAGTAAAAATTGATTGCATCTAAAGGACCTTAGAACAATTTTTTCATTCTTTAATTAAAATTAGTTTCAGTCCAGGCCAGATTGCAACACTATACTCGATGTCAGTCCTTTCGTTTTCAAGATTGCATATAAGTAACACCAGCCTGTGTCGCGTATTAACTAATTTTTGGGTAATACGAATTATTGATACTGATTATCTTCATTTGAAAGACGTGAACCCTATATGCAGCCTTAAAAGTGCTTCAAATTTCTTTTTTGTGTCATACATACTTAGAACAATATAAACATAACTCGTATACCCTGTGATGATCTAAAGTGTTAATTTTCAATCTGGCCATGTCAAATATTACGGTCGATGCTAGAATACTTTCTACTACGTTATGTCCATAAATAGCTTGCACGCTATGAGACACCTATCGTCTTTGGGTTTTATAATTAGTCAAAGATCTTCAACAAATCCATTAATTGTAAATAATTTACAATCGACTAACAAACTGTATTTTATAATCACCACAATCACATAGATAAAAGAATCGTAGATCAACTTTCCCAAAAATATTGAGGATTAAAATACTCGAATAACACATATGTATACATATGTTAAATATCCAAGAAGAATTATTTTTTAAATGACACGAATGTACAAACACTGTGCATGACTTGTATAGTCTTTACTTGGCTTGACATAGAAACATTTACTTATCTTTCTATTTGAACTATAAAACCCAAAACCAAAGTCTAATTGGCAGTATAGTGTTGGACGTTGCGCCCAGCGCAAGGTGCATAGCAGAGCTGCTGCGGCTGGTAAGGATTAGAAAAAAAAAAAAAAAAAAAACAATTTTTATGCGGCTTGAATAAGATAATACCAGAGGTTACACATATGTAGCCATAGTGCCGCTTGGAATGGGCGGTGTTTCTTCCGGTCTACCTTTGGGCCCATATTGTCCAATGAAAGAGCCATCTTCTGTGAAACGACCTTCAACAAAATAACAATTGCAATTTACAAATTTGTATTAAGAATCATCATTTTCAAAATATAAACTATTAAAACTGCAATTTGTTTTCCGAATGCATTACTTGACCTACCTTAAACTAAAGTAGCAAATGCTTGTGAATTTGGTTCTTGTTTACGATGTCGACCATACTGACCAATGAATGATCCATCCTCGTTCATACCTTCTGTATTAAGTCAAGCAATAAACCAAAATAAAATGGTGGAACAAAAACTTAATATAAATTAAAGTGCTAAGGTAAGAAAATAAATAACATGTAAATAAATGTTTTACCATACTTTAAATGTGTGTAAAATGAAAATAAAATACAAATATTTGTATTCATGCTCTCATTTGTATTTACATGTGCGAGAATTTAAATGCATGCATTACTAAACTTTAATACTAACTACTATAATTACCTTGTTAGTTTGTTGACTTAATCTATATGAGTTATTATCTTTTGAACTGACCTGTATCTCCTTCTCCGTATTCTGCCATAGAATCAGTGTCAGATTCAGGATGTTTTCCATCTTGATGAGAAGAAGATGCCAAAGACGCGCGACCACCTGCTGATTTAGTGTCTAAAGGTTGAGAATATTCATGAAAACCGCCTTCATCTGGATAATCACCACGTCCAGCAGCTAACTCTCTCTCATGCACCGCATATTTTCCACCTCTGTTACGTTTAATAACGCACACAATTATAAGTACCAAAAGGAGAAAGGCAATTGCTAGCATCATTCCTATGAACCACCCAGCAGTAGCGACATTCTCTTTGGGCTGTATGATGGGTCCTTCGCTGCTAGTTTCCACTTCCTGCTGTTCGCTTTCCGTGAAACAGTTACCATCAACAGCGACGATAGACATCACATAAACTTCGCCACTTTGAAGCCCACGAATTTCTATCGTATTCGAATAATATTCTGGTTCGGTTTCGAGAAAAATTGTTTCACCCTTAAGTTTGTATTTTACAAAAAAGTGACTTCCTGGATTCCCATTGAGATTCAACTGCCAGATAATTCTTACATTCGAATATCCATTTTCTTTTGGTATAGTTTCCCAAGTAAATACAGGTATATCAGGATGTTGAGATGTGCGCGTTTTTTGTTCAATGAAGTAGCTAAATAAACATGAAATAATGTATTATGTATGACAGAAAAAGAAAAGGAAAAAAAGAGAAAAAATAAATGATTTGAAATTAAGATACAAAAGTAACAGTACGTACTCATTTCCTTCACCAACTTTTGTTGTTGCTCGGATGTGTACACGATACTTCGTATCAGGCGATAACATTGCTAGTTTTGCACTGGTGGCTTCTGGGTCTCCAATAAATGGTTTCCTCTCCAACAGAGGACCAAATCTGGTTCCATTTACGAGTTCATAATATATTCTGTAGCCAGTTAGAATACCATTTGGTTCCGCAGGTTTTGTCCATACTAAAAATAAAGCGCTAGAACCCATCGGGAACGCCTCGAGACTGAGGACTGTTCCTGGAATGCCTTCTGGTGTATCAAAACTTAAAGTTTCAGAAGGTGGTCCAGCATATCTAATACAAAAATATTTTCGCTATAAGTGAAGTAACATATAAAAACTTATAAACTGCTATTTTAATATTCATTACCGTCCATTGTATGCTAATATTCGAACGTAATTCTTGCTGAAAGGGACAAACTTGGTAACCAGTGCATGGGTTCTATTACCACCCCTTATATCGATTTCTCTCATTCCCTTTTCACCATCTTTTTCTGTCCATGTTTGTATTTTGTATCCTTGTAACTCACCCCGTACCGACTCTTCGGGAACTGGATTCCATGAGAATTGTGCGCTTGTACTTGATTTTACTTGATTTAACGTAAAATTGCTCGGTGCTTGCAAAGGTACTGTAACATTATATAAGTTTCAAATGGCCTTAATTATACAAAGAATTTAAAATAGGATAAAGAAACAATACAATAAAATCAACAAACCATCTTCTCCAGAATATCCAGTTACTTCATCAGGTGAAACTTTACATTCTCCTCTTTCATTAATAGCTACCACTTTAATCTTATACCTCTGATAAGTTGGTTGATTGTCCACAACTAAATTATTTTTTTTCCAATCTGTTATATCTTCTATGGTCCATTTTTCTCCTGGTATATCACGTCTATAGTATACTCTGTACATAAATTTAGGTGCATTATGTTCGATTTGTGGCATTACTGTCCAAGATATAACGAGATTTTGTGGTGTTGTTCCTTTACCCATAACATTATCAGGATTTTTATAAGGAACATCTTGTAATGTAGTACATACATCACTATGCGATGAGGGTAATGATGGACCTATTTTATTCCATGCTAACACACGAAACGTGTAGTTAGCCCAAGGTGACATTGGAACAACATATGTTTGTTCAGTTGATGGTACAGTATCTCTTGATATTTCCCATGTATCTGGCGTGAAAGTGGTATTATGTTGAATAGTATATCGCAAAATTGGGGCTCTATTATCACCCATCGGAGTCCAATGTATACTAGCTTCAGATGCCATGCACATAACGTTAATTAATTTTGGCGGGTTTGGTACGTCTTGTACAACTAGTGTAGCTTGTGCCTTTGCTTCATCCAATTCTGTATGAGCAACACAAGTGTAAATACCAGAATCTAGCTCAGTCGTTTTTGTGATCATTAAAGAGTAATCGGTGCTTCGTATGAATCGTGGTTCCATCTCAAAATCGATGGGTTCGCCATTAGATAACCAGTCAATTGTAAGTGTTAAACTTGAATCCGTAACAGCGTTACATCTGAAGGTTGCAGTAGAACCTGCAGCAACTTCATAATCCTCCGGTTTATCTGTAATTCTCGTATGCTCTTTTACTTCTAGAATACCAGAGGCTTCTACTTCTCCAAATTTATTGGACGCGTGGCATGTATAGGTGCCGGCATCTAAGAATATTACATTCTCGATTTCTAAATCGCCAGAATCTAAAGTCTTATATCGTCCTCCAGTTAATTCTTGTCCGTTTCGAATCCATTTTACGCTTGGTTTTGGTGCTCCAAATACACGACAGGTAATTCTCACAGTTTTGCCATCAACTGTAGCGATATCAACGGGAGGTTGTGTAATTTCAGGTTCTAAAGCTAAGACATTTACATACACGTCCTTATATACGTAACCCAATGAATTCGTTGCATTACAACCATAATTTCCCGTATCTTTTTTGGTTAATTTCTCGATAACAATAGAATTTGGTGTAACTTTTCTACGTGGATTTGGCGGAGCTTCTGATATTGGTTTGCCATTATAGATCCATTTTATCTCAGGGACAGGTACTCCATCAGCTGCACACTTAAATTCGACAGTTTCATCTTCTGCTGCGTTTATAATTTCAGGCTCAATAGTGAAAAATGGTACTGCCATTACTTGTAGATGTATGGAGTAGGATTTTGCGTCACCTACTCCATTCGATGCTTCGCAAGTATATGTTCCTTCATCTTTGAAATTGACATGATTGATTATCAAAGATTTACCGTAATTTCCTTGCATAATTCTATCATTAGTTCTAATTACTTCACCATTTTTACTCCATACTATCTGTGGCAGTGGTGTTCCACCATATATGCAATATAATTCAATTTTTTTACCGCGTAAGGCAACTTCATTTTTCCTGCTGACATATTGTTTAACAGGATCATGTTTGTTTTGATTAGCAGATATCCCTGAAGAGATAACATGCAATACAACTCTATTTCCTAATTTATATTCATTTCTAAATACAGATGTAGCTGCACATGCGTAATAAAAATCATCAGAGGCATCGTTTCTTGTGACATTGCTGAACCAAAGATTTCCTTCAGGATCTAAAGTCATTCGCGAATTATTAATCGATTTGATACCACCAGCAGTGTCTTGGATTAACCAATATACATTCGGTTTAGGCCAACCATCTGGTGGTTGACAAGTCAATTTAAATGGTTGTCCTTCATTTGCATCTAGACTTATAGGATTTTGATCTTTGAATGAGTTCAGTTCAGCTTTCCTAACAAAAACTGAATTAGATGTTGCAATTCCCCATTCATTTTCTGCAAAGCATTGGTATTGACCTAAATCTTCATCTCGTGGTCTTGATATCACTAATGTACCTCTACCAGGTTGTTGAGATATACGATCATCATATGCTGGCCATTCAAAATTTTTTCCATTCTTAATCCATCGATACCTAAATAAAATTATTAAATAAAATTTATATTTATATTACAAATATTTTGAACAATCACACATTTTATATTGAACATTAAATGTATCACTTATTCTTAATAAACTGTCATGTTAAATATGGTATAGTATTGGCCATGAAAAAGTAAAAATAAATCATTATGTGGTAATAATGTTTTCTATTTTCCTTTACTATATTCTCAGACCACTCCCTTACATCTACAATTCACACCACAAGTTAGGTATCTTTATCAGTACTAGTAACTTTATACCCCCTAAGGCTATGAGGTCATCCTGGTAATTAAGACCAGTTACTCTGGCTTCTTTGCAAGACAGAGATGGAGCACTTATAGTGCATTGCATACAAGTGCAATAAAACTACATGAATGAAATCTTTATGGAAAATATGTTCATAACATTACATTCCTGAATAATTAATTCTTAATAATACATTGTTCTTTTTTTTATGAACAGTGTTAAGAAATATTAATAAAAGTCTTTTTTTAAATACATATTCTATCCTTTGCTTAGTATAATATTTGATAGGAATTAGTATATTTTTCCTAAATATATAGAACATGACATACATTTTATGTACTTTGCAATTAGATGCACTTTACCTTGGAGCAGGTTCTCCTTCTGCTTCACATTCAATTAAAAATGGTTTGTCATTCTCATTAATCTTCGCTTGAGCCACTTGAAATAACTGCTCATCTGTCAGGGGTTGTTTGGATATCCGTGGTGGAGATTGGACTAATGGAAGATACAAATGACAAATGTGCATTATTGTTACAGATTACAAAATAATTTACTGATATGATAAGTAACCAAATGTGTACTATGCAATAGTGATATGTTTCACTTTAATAAATTTAACATAGCTATTTAAATAAAATAAAATAATTTAAAAAAATAAACATAAAATGAAAAAGGAAGTGAACTTTGTAATGTAGTAAAATATAATAAAATAAAATGCTTTCCTAGAATAATATCATTTCTTAATTCAAAACATTATAATTGCATTAGGCCAAATTCATTTGGGGTAAAAGTTTTGCAAAAGCAGGTAAAAGCAAAAAAATATTTTTTCATAATCTCTAATAATATAACAATTTTTTTTTTTATTAAAAGAGCTATCTGTTCTATATGAAAATAACTAGGTGCATCTGGCATTTACTACTATTTTCACCTCCTATAATATCCAGGACACGAACTATAATTAAAAATCACAGATTGTTATCATGAAAACTGATTGATCATAATAAGTATTACTTCGAATTTATTGTCACCGATATAAAACGTGATGACGGAATTGCACTCACTTAAAGCCGATGCTTGCAGTACCAGTGTTGAGATAATACACACGATGAACTTCATGATCGGCCGGTATTTTCTTGATCTAGAAAGAGATTTCTATGAATTTTTTAAGCGTAAAAATTTTCGAAAAGAAACAAAACGAATTTTCACAAGATATTTTAATTTTTTACTAGGTAAATAATCGAATGTACTATACGAGATTGAATTTAAATTTTATATTCATTTTAAATTTCTTTTAAGTGATATAAATTATAAATTTAAAGATTCTATAGGTTCATCCATTTTAATCTTCATGATTCAAACGAATCCGACAATTGAAATCATCGCATCAGCCTTTGCAAACTCGATTCGCATTCATAAGGGACTTTTTTGGTACAACGTTGGACTAAATATCATTTGAACCACTTTGTACATATGTGTGTATAAATCGCGAGCAAGAATGTCAGGATGAATATATAAAATCACAGAATTTAATGATTCCGAAAAGAGTGCACGAGTAAAATAAAATTTTCAAATTCTGTGATAGATAGTTGCCAACGGAGACGTGAAAAATGGGCGTGCTCTCCACGGCAAAAAAGGGACGAACAATATAGAAAATTAAATGTGTTAATAGACCGGCTAGTAGTATAACGAAGTTTGTAATATTTTATGAATACTATGTAAAATCTATGCTTTTACAGTGAAATCAGATAAAATGAAACAGGTATATATAACACAATTCTAGAATCGCGCACAATTGTCGGAACAGGTGATGGTGTTAGGATGATCTCACCGAAGTTGTCCTTCGAAATCACAACATCGCCGATGGAAATTTTACCGCCGTTTCAATCATCTATCTCTTTCATAACACGTTTACTTTGTTCGTGTAATATTTAAAGAAATCTGTATCGATCAAGTGCTAATTAGAAAACAGATTTCCCATGGGGACCAAAAGGGAAAAAGGGAACACACGGGGCTGGGCAAACGGGCACACCCGCGAACCAACATTGATCGCAGACGCTTCGTTCGTTTTACGAATTTTTTTCAATACCTCGATCTAAATGTCTAAGAAGTAATTCTTTTGTTTACAGTAATGAGTAGCTCACCTATCTCAACGTTTTGGAACACGTTTAAATGTTAAAATCCCGTCATCACCAAAGCATCATCGAAAAACCACTGACTCGCACACGTAACGCACCGTACGGTACTGTACACTAGTGTAGATGTGCACGTTGCATGTATGCAGACTCAATCCCCACCTAACGCCTTGGTCACACTGATTCACACTACTATGTTTTCACTGAACTTTACGAGCTGCTCACATCGAGGTACTCTATGAAAAGATTTGACATTTTTAAGATTACTATGGGGGAAGATATAAATAAGTTACATGATAAAATAATTGCTTGTAAAACTTTGTATTAATATTTCTTTGTTAAATGCAAAGTCAAATACTTACAATTCTTTATAAAAGTGTTTTTTCCATTAATTCAGTTCACTAAATGGTATGAATATTCCTTTATAGGAGTGAGTGTCCCCTGGCCAATAACGGTCGAAACAGATCGAAGATATCTGTCGCGCCAGATTTAAAAAAGGCGCGCCCTTTAAGTAAACGTAATTCTATGTATAGGATCTTAAAGTGCAGCTGCGTATACTTTGCAAAAGGGGGAAGTGATATATTTTAAAAATGAAGATGAACGGAGGTAAATTACACATCGTTACATGCGTGTAATTTATTTTTTCAGCTTGCAAGTATAATACAATATTTTTCAAATATGTAATTTGTATCATACATATAATTTCCGCCATGATGCGTGTGTAAGAAATCAATACATTCTTCATGATTGATAACTAACTGAAATAAGTTTTAATAAAATGATATACGATTTACAATAACGGTAATAAAAAATATAATATTAATAGGAATAATTATATAAAAATGCTATATATTTTAATATGTTTCTGTTCATGATAGAGATACAAATATTGTAACAAGATAACTTTGATATACCTTTGAAAAGCCAATAACAAATCCCTACTATGATAAGGAATATGTCTGTGTAAATTTAAACTTCGATCAGAAACTTGGTATAAAAATATAGGTCAAGCCATATGTTGCAAGTTATACGCATATTCAGTAAAATTACGTCGTAAACATATTTAGTATTCTTACATTTGCATCACATACAGAGTGATGATAAACATTGATTACAAATATATATTCCTTTTGTTCCGTTCTTGATGTCTCGTCTTGTTAATCATATATATCATATATCGAGAGCTATATGAGATTTATTATATTTAAGTATGTAAACTAAACTTTTTTAATGCATACTTTAAAGAAATGACGAAGGTATTAGCTTGATGGTAAAATGACGTAAAAGAAATATTGGTAATTGTAAGTTAAACTATATCGAGCTATGACGAAGGATATAATACAAATATATGAATATATAGCCGTCTAAAAAGGGACGAGTTTAATATTTTTTCATTTATTTGCAATGCTTATTTGACATTCTATCCTCGACGTGAATATGTATTTGGCAAAGTATCAAAAGCTGCAGTTGGATCTATAGAACATGCAAGAGCATTGTCACAAATTTAGATAGAGTTACGCGAAACAAGTTTAAAGGTGTATTTCGGGTCGCTGCATTGAGATACGATTTCCTAGCAATTATAAATTTATTGCTTTATTGTCAATTTACAAAATAAAAATTTAACAGGTTTATACTTTATAAATATTAATAACAGCAAGATTAACGATAGAAGAAAATTCGTGATCGTAGTTTTTTTATACAGATTTTGTACAATTTAAAAATAAAGCATATACCTTGATATTTTAGGTACTTTCCTGATTAGTCAGTTTAGTAAAATTTAATTTCGTTAAAAAACATGATATAACAAAAATAATTTAAATATACAAGAGCATAATTAAATACATTGTATATCTATTTAAAAGTAATGCAGTCTTGCGTATTTGTATAAATTAAAAGTCATTTTATCATTCTTTATACAGTAAACATCTTGATGTTTGTCCTCTCATGATACACTATATTACACTATATAAATAATATACTAAATTGAATTCCTAATTATTAAATTATACAATTTGATACTGTTCTGGTTCTACTTCATTTATATGTCGTAAGAAAAACGTGACTTTAACTTGTTCAACATGACGACAAAGTTTCATAGCTAAACTCGTTCGCAATTTCATATGTTGCGTAAGAGATGGCAAATTCAATAATAAAAATGCTAGTCCATCAATTTCCTGCAAAAAAAGAAAAAAAATAAAGTAATAGCATATATTTATATATTTTATAATTCCCTTTTATATTTTTATATACTCTACCTCTTGTTTCACTCGATACGCGATATCTTTACAATCATTCGTTTTTCTTAAGTATCTAAAAACATCATCTACACTCCAAAACAACGGATTTGAATCGAGTTTCCGCGTTTTTGGTCGCCTTTGTTTTTTCTGCATTTTTACATATTCGGATTCTCCATCTGAACCATCAGATTCAATACTTGTATCCCAATCTCGTTCTCTCTTACTTGCCCTAGTAACAGTAGAACTTTGGCTAAATTTTGACGAATGTTGTTTGTTATTTAAACTACTAGGACTTCCACCATCTTTTGCCTTTCTATTATCATTAAATGAACTTCCAGAGTCATCTGATGCATTACTTGAAGGAGGTTCAGTTTTAAATTCATCAGATTTTTCTTCTTTCTCTAAACCTTTTTGAATCATGATATCTATTTCAGAAAGTGGTGGCCTTCCATCAAGTGCTTCTTCAATTCCTGATACATGTTTTGCTAAATCTAATGACATGAATGGCATTTCATCTTCTTGTTCAATATCTTCATGTGTTTCCTTTTCTCTATTTGCCCATCTTCCACGTCTTCTTTTTCTCCTGCCACCCCATGGTTTAGGTTTTTGTACCATAATACTTGTGTAACCCTTTGGTTTACCTCTTCGTCCAGTACCCACAGATGCTGCTGAAGTAAAAAATTGTTTAACATTAATAAATTAATGCAGACAAAGAATACATAAACTACTAATGTAATAGAAATGATACTTACTGAATTTTGCTTTTGATGTTTTATGACACTTATCTGGACATTCATTTTCGGGTACATACAAAGGACCAAATAAATTTGGACATACCATTAACTTTTTGCAGATATTTCTACAAAAGTCAGCCACCATATCTCCAGATGTAACTACAGCAACACTCGCGCGATATGTATTATTTTTATGTTTAGCTTTTAGAACTTCTAAATGATACCCTGGATCTGGTTTTGAATCACACTGAAGCACTTTTAATATCCGAGCGCTTCTATATCCCACAGATACAATCATTGATAAAACTTCTCTCATAACTAAAATTACAGGGCCTGGTCCTACTGCTTTTGGTAGAGTTGCTAATTTCCCTTTGGAAATCATAGGACCCGTAAAACAACGGTAATTGAAATATATCTTTGGGCACCATAATGAAGAGCGTGGTTCAGATATTGGTATATCTAAGACATTAGCCTTTTTTTCTTCTTTAGTAGGCATTTGTAGTTGTTTACAAACTTCCATATAATCTTTTGGTGGTTTTAATCGATAATGATTAGATTCACACCAACCAACAGGGAATATTTGTAAAGAATACATATCAACTATATGTTCTGGTTTTGTATTTTCATAATTATCTAATTTTAACCATAAAAGATTTTCAACAATTTTTGTAATATGTGCAGCACATATAACATTTTCATGTTCTGGATCAACTGCCTCTAATCGCATACCACATTCAAAACCAGCATCAGTGGCATTTTGTCTTTCTGAGAATAATTTTTCTTCTGCAGCAGTTGCTTGAGTATCTTTTAAATATTCATCCCAATCAAATTCGTCTTCTTTTGGAGTCCAACCATTTGGATGTACAATTCTAAGAACCATTCAAATGTTAAATTACAATATAAACGTCTGAATTAATTGTAAGTAATTAAATAAATTAAAAAATTAACATTTTCGGAATGTAATAAAATTGCAAACAAATAGCTTGAAAAATCTCAGCATAATACATTATGGTTGAAGACTTACTTGATATTGTGTTTTTTTGCCCATCCAACTGGGAAAATATATGGATGCTCTGCTGTACAAAGCCAGGTATTTTTCTCTGTACTACTGTACATACATGTTTCAATATCCATTCCTTTTGACACTTCATCATATGTATCAATATGTACAAGAAAATAAATGTCATCAAAAACTTTTATGACAGTTGCTGGACATATTTTTATCTGGTCAATTGGACTTAATGCTTCCAATTTCATGCCAACTTTAAATTCGTGTTTTGGATGACTTATAGTATTATTAAATAACTCTTCTGGAAGATCATAATTTTTTGGTGTGGATTCTAATAAGTCTTTCCATTCTTCATAAGTATGCATCTCTACTATAGAACTGGGTGGTTCCAAAAACCATGTAGAATCAGACTTAGATGCAAACCCATAAGGATGGAGATGTTCTGATGTACAGAACATCCAAAAATCTTTACGTGAAGAACCAGGAGCATCATATCGTAACAAAAGTCGCCCTCCTACATTTTCTATAATCTAGAAAGTATAGAAGTATAATTAATAAGAAAATAGTGCACATAGATAACAATATATATATTATTTCTTACCGTAGCTACCCATAGTTTATATGGATGTAATATATCACTAACTTCAACTTTCATTCCTTGCTTGATTCTTTCTGTTATGCTTAGACCATCCTATATAAAACAAAATTATAATTAATAAATTAAACTATAACTCTTTTTATAACCGCTTTTTACAAATTTCTAACTGACTCCTGATAACATTTCTGGTGGAACACTTCGAGCTGTTGATAAAAATTCAGACAATTTTTCCATACAGTCTGGTGATCTTTGGAAAATAATATCTGTTGGTTCCAATTTTTTATTATTTTTCACACACCATCCTAGTTCATGAGCAGCCTCTTTTGTGAGATTAAACCAAAATTCCAATGATCTATCATCTCCACCAAAATAACGTAATCGCAACAAAGGTCCACATGCCATGACAATAGAAGCCACCCAATAATTGGTATCTTCTTTATCTGCCTTTTTTGGGATTGGTACTTCAAGAGACATTCCAATCTCAATACCACTCTGAAGTGTTAACTCAACATGTGGAAACATAATTTGCGGAACTTCAACACTGTTTGTAGCATCCAGATAATCTTGCCAAAAAAAGCCATATTCTGAAAAATCAATTTTTATTTTATATTTC
>NIJG01000136.1:3442497-3514762 GCA_002201625.1 Euglossa dilemma
ATTTTTAATATAATATATTTATTATTTTAATAAAATAATTATTAAATTAATATATAATAATATTTTATTTTAAAAAATTATATATTATATTTCTCTAAACTATATATCTAATACTATCATAAATAGATTATAAGATTCGTCATTATTATGACGATATGATTAATCAAATAAATTAAATTTTCTTTGCGCGTTTCATTAACGATTTTATGAACTTTACATCCATGTAAAATATATATTAAAAACTCCATGAATGTATCTGATGTCTTCTAATAAAAACAGTGACCAACAGTAGGAATCGTTTCAAAAACTTTAAAAGGTTACCAAATATCATAATTTTACTACTAATAACATCGACGTTATATAATAAAAATTACGCTAACGATGGTGTAAAATAGCCGCGAATGTAAATTAATTTAATCTTACCTCCTTCTTGCACTTTCTCTTGTAATCGGTTTTCGCAAGGTTCCATGACTTCGTTATAATATTATAAAGCCTGCACATAAATACATTAAAATCAATTTCCATCGCGGCTGCGATAATTAGTAACAGACACATTATTATTTATTATTTAGTCTTTCTAAGAAATCATTAATTATTTTACAAGTTACCTTTTCGTAGTAAGCGCTTGTTTTCGAAATTTGTATACTGTTTGTTTTAATGAAAAATAGTATCCTCAATTGTAGCTGTTCGTGCCGCTCTATACTGGTCTACCATACGTATCCTTCTCTGTTGCTTGCTATCTCTCTCATGCAGTACGCTTGGCGCATTCGTCCCGAATATCAGAGCTACCTACTTTGAATTGGGCAACATTTTGAATTACTTTCAATTATATTACTATTAGCCTTGTAATGGGTGCTTACATCTTTTCTACAAATTCTTATTAATCCTTCTTTATTACCGGTCAACATGCAACAATATTTTTTATAGAGTTTGTATGTAGATATCTTGCTTTTTATACCATACAAGATACAACCGTTCGTGATTATTCGCTAGATTGCATTTTTTACTTCAATGTCCAATGTCGCCTACCACGAGAAGAACATTATCGATCTTATGAATGATAAGCTTGGCAAGCTTAGTGATCGTTATTGATAGAGTTAGATAAAAATTAGAATACAAGTCGCCTTTTTTTTTGTTTATGTCACTTCCATTAACGTTCAAGTATTATAATTTATTTATTGTTGAAATACATCAGTTGCAATGAAGAAAATCTCGCTAAGCTTAATAGATAATTTTGTCCATATATTTTGTAGGCTTGTACTTCTAATTGACATTATATTAATTTAAACATATATTCGTTTATGCTACATGTGTAATTGAAATGATTGTATTAGAAAAGAATCTATTTACATACTTGAAATACAAGTCTAACTATACAGTCTATTATAATCTATCTGTATATGGTATTAATATCAATTCTTTTATATGAGTTATGTTATTAGTATAGTTATTACTTGTACGATATTACGAATTGTATATACTCGTTAGAAAATCGATACAATTGATGTGACATATTTCGCATTCTAGTTTTTAATGCATGCTACTTACGTATATATGTTTTTCAATGCATAGATTAATTAAATTAAAAGTAATTAGGTACAACGATTTTATAATATAACAAAATTAAAATATTATTCACGTTTTAAACTTTGTGTGTGTTTATAGATAATAGATGTTTTTATAATAAATTGTACATTCTCGAAATCAATTGCAAAAGTAAAAAATGAATGTTACAAAAGAAGGTATACGTGTATCGCATTTTTTAACATTGTATAAAACGGAATAAACTTAATTGAATCGAGATTGTAAAAACTATCGAAATGATGATACAACCTGTTGTTACCAACAGTAGAAAGTAATTAAACGTTTCATTTTTTATTTCTTGATTTATGAGAATCACAGTTTTTTTGTATAAAAAAACGAATGTTCGTATTTTAAACCAGATTTTAAACTTATTTTGAAATATACTATTTATAAATTATATATTATTTTTAATTAGGTATTTCAACAATTTATGTTTTCTTAATGTTTTCCATACTGATAGAATATTATCATATGTGTTGCCCTCTTCAGTTGCAAATGTAACACCGAGGTGAAAGGGTGTATTTTTTGCTTGTAGTTAAATAATTTTATAAAATGACATAATATAATCTATAAAATATGTTGATTTTTGTAAAAAGCTGTACATTTAATATTTTCCAACATTATGGAAATGCCATAAATAAAATTAAACTATTTGAAGTATACCATTCGCGGTTTCTTAACCCCAATAATAATCCATTTTTATGTCAATTATTTAACATAAGAAGACATTTATTCGTAACTGATACCAACATTGAAAAATATTTGGTTCATCTTATGAATGCATATCAAAGTGATCATAAAGGAAAAGGAAGTATTTCTGAAATTCTTAAATTGCATGAAATACCACCATTATTGAAAGAAAAAATTAAAATAACTGAAGACATAAAGAATTTAGGTGATCTTGGTAAGTACGTTTCTTTGTTTATATAATTGTAAATTAAAAATTTTTTCCTATGATTTGTCATAAACATTCAACTTGTATTTTTGTAGGTGAGGATAAAGAAATAAAGGATCTTGTAAAGGAAGAAGAATTAGTATACACGCAACAATTGTCACAGATAGATCAAGAAATTTTAAATATTACTTTACGACATATAAATATAGAATATTATAATAATGTCATTATGGAAATAACACCAGGTGTAGGTGGTCAAGAAGCTATGATATTTGCTAAAGATTTATTAAATATGTACATATGTTATTTTGAACATTTAGAATTTAGTTATGAGATAATAGAGATGCTTGATAGTGAAGTTTGTGGATTAAGGAAAGCTGTTTTGTTGGTATCCGATAGCAATGCTTTCAGAAAATTGAAATATGAAAGTGGGATACATAGAGTACAAAGATCCCCAGTAACAGAGAGATCTGGTCGTATGCATACCAGTACAGCTGTTGTAACAATTTTACCAGAACCTAAAGATGTAGATATTCAATTGGATAATAAAGATTTGATAATAGAAACAAAGAAAGCAAGTGGAGCAGGAGGACAGCACGTAAATACTACAGACTCAGCAATTCGAATAACTCATATACCTACTGGAAAAGTTGTATCTTGTCAAGCAAATAGATCTCAAATAAAAAACAAACAGTTAGCACTAACAAAATTAAGAACTTTGTTGTATGAGGAATATATTGACAAACAAACTTCTTTCATTAATAAAATACGCAAAAAACAAATGGGAACAAAATTAAGAAATGAAAAAATTAGAACATATAATTATCCTCAAAATAGAGTTACAGATCATAGGATAACCGATGGTACAATATATAATTTGAGAGAATTCATGATAAATGGGGCAGTTTTGGACAAATTTCAGGATAAACTTTATAAGGATTTGCAACTGAAAAGCTTGCAGGAAATTATAGAAGAAATAATGAGACAATCCAAATAACACTAGTTTTTAACATTTGCCATTTTGATAAGAAACGATTTTCATTTTACATAGGCAAGCTATTGTACATAGCAAATTGTAATAAACTCTGTGTAATACAAGTAACATCATTCGTTTTTCGGATGAAAACTCACCACATTTCTTATCATTAAATCCTTTCTGTTTCACTCAAGGAAGCAGAGAGCTAGTGAAGTAGAGAGTTCAGTTGTTTATTTGAAAAACATACAACAAGATTTTTGTTCCTTTTGTCTTTTGTTTCATTTTGTCTCATAACCGCGTGTCCAAAGGCACACATTCTTGTAACTGTCATATAATACATTAATATACAAAATTAATATTCGTAATCTCTATAAATATCAAACGACACGTTTTATATCGGTTAATGTACAAAGCGCAAAATGTGTGTGAATGTGTCTCATAGTGTCGTAAATGTGTGATGTATATACGACCCTGCTCTAACGTACATACTTTCCTGTAAAATCTTACTAGAATACTCTAAAAATTAACATTACTGATCATAGCGAATTAAGTACGTGGTAAATGCAATTTTGTCGTTTCATTGTAACTTCCTTCAACCAATTATTCTATGAGGTGTAGGTGCGTCCTCCACCTACAAGTGTTTCTCGCGCGAATTAACTTCTTCCGTTGTATTGGACTTAAAATCTAGATCTTAAATGTGTCATATACATTCTAGTTGTTCTAGAATTTTCTTCCTACGCATAGATTGACCGACTATAGTTCGCAGAGTAACTAGCAACAGTATGTAAACGAGCAGTGTAATTTACAATTCCTTTTGTCCTATACAAGATCAATATTTTTTGGTTACTCCTTACTTTTCACCTGTTTTGATGTATGATAATTTATAAAATTTTGATTATTTTTTATATGTTATTGTTTTCTCTTAGATTTCAAAAGTTTTCGAGAAATTTGGTCGAATACAAAAATCATGCATAGTGATTAACGATATCCAAATAGACAAAAATGTAGAGAAGGATGAAGAGAAGAAATAGAGCAGGGACGTATATGCAATAGACACCGTATTACATTTCGGGCAGTAAGGTTATTCTTTAGGACTAGTTCGGCACCAATTTACGGGCATACATCCCATTGAAATCCCATTAACCCTGATACCGTGATATAGTATTATCCTCGAGGTACATTGATGATTGGACCGATTAATATAGATGCAGACCCTGCCTGCACTATCGTCAAAGTACCATCTGAGGAGACAGCACCAGGACTCAGAGAACTCCTTATTATAGCATTACTATAAACATTAGAACATCTTAAAATTGTGATAATTATAAAAACGAAGAAAAGAATATCAATTGATTTATAACAAATTATCTCGAACTGTACTTTTGCTCCATTTAATAGTTTTTGATGAAACTTGGCAAAGATAATACGTTCTCGCAAACTTCCCGAAAAACGTTCTAATTACATTTATATATTGCACAGTATGAATGACCGCCGTAAAGATAATCTTTTCGTCCAAAAAATTAGCAGCGTATTAATTTCTAATCGAAATTTTAATTGCTTTCTATATTTGACTACCGATTTTAAATCGGCTGGTAATCGACGTCCTAGTGAAAAATTAATGTTGACTAAAGACGACTCGAACCAGAGTGCAGATCATCGACAAAAGAAAAAGGAGGTAGATATTTGGTGCCACATTTGAAGCCAAGCCGCAAAGGTCTTTGATCTCGCTCTCTCTTGGATGACTGCGAATACAAGATTGAGGTTTCTTCCGCTTCAAAGAAGTGAGTGCCTTCTGACATACCAACGAGTTATTCTCATAGATTATCTCTTCCGGTATGATTTTCAAAGGAGGCATCATCGTTTCTGTACAGCCCGTGTTAACAACCAGAAGAAGCATATTACTGAAGTCAACTGGTTGTACAATGTATGGTCTTGTACACTTTTTATTTACTTCTGAATCTACGTCAAACAAGTCAAAGGATGCATTCCGTAGATACAAATATACCTAGCAAAATTAAAAGAAGTATAGTTTTGTTGTGTTAGAATTGTATAGTTAGTTAACAATTGCGATTAGTTAAACTTTATGAAATTTTACCTCTTGGTCACAAGCTTCCGGTCGTGTTCGATTAATTAAAACCTTTTGGTCGAATAACTTTGGATCTACTGACGGTTTTTCTTCATCTTTTTGGTAATCTTCGTGTATATCATTTTCCTCGTTCGGATAAGCATACGCCTCTGTGTACTCGGATTCCCAAATTCCAGCTTTGGCCCAAGCCCAGGCTGCTTGCCCGATAAGCCATGAAAGTATCTTTTGCGCGTGCTTCCACGGCTAGGAACAATCGAACAAAATTTATTACAAAATATCATTAATATTTGTAGTATTTAATTCTTTAAAAGCATTTTACAGATATAAAAAAAAAATGTATTTACCGTTAATAAAATATTTCCATCATTACTAGTTTGCGTACTCTTGAAACAAACTGCTTGGTAATCAAATATTCTGATTCTTTCAAAGACACCTTCTTTTACCAAGCTAGACATGATTGGTCCTCTCAGTTCGCCAAAGAATTTTCCAGCATTAGATTTATCTTCGGCCGCGATTACATATCCGTTGTTGTCGATCAAATAACATGCCCAATTTTCGGTACCACAATGTGTATCGCATTTTCCGAGTCCTTCACAGCTAAATGTAGTGTTCCGGAAGAGACCCTGAAGAGCAGTGTGTTGGAACTGAAAACCTACGACCGCTGCAGGCGCCTTTGCCTCTTGAGTTTCTGAAGATACAATAAATATAAATATTATTTAACTTCTGCATATTTTTTTAAGTCTCATTCAATTTTTACGTTTCAATTACAGAATTAAATTTTTAACTTTCCTAGTTTTATATTATTTATACAAATTGACAAGTTACTTTACCAATAAAAATAGCACGACTAGCAGTGACAAGGGTACTGTTGTCTGCACCTGTCTCGTCTATTGGCACGGAAAAGACGAAGCTCTCTGGTTGCACGTAATGTTGTTCTACGGCACGCTTGTACCACACTTCGTCGATGGCTCTTGGATACAGTCTACTAAAGTGGTCAACGGGAATAGTACCTTCTTCATCCAGCAGAAAGTCTTGCCATCTTGTCAAACCACTGTGGGTAGCCATGAAGGCCAGTGTTACGCCGAAACGTTGTTGGAATTCTTTCCTACAAGAAGGATGATATTAGATGTGTAAAAACGATACAGTATTTCCTTGAATTTGAAATTCTTCTTCTTTATTTTCTATAATACTGCAATACTGCATTATGGGAATACTGCTGTTTACTGAGCTCTGGTAACTCACTTGCTTCGCTTCTTTTTTATATTTTCAAAGATGGAATAATTAATTTATCGTAACAAGTTATAAAGCATTGCAAATGAGTATGCGAGTGTATTATAACTACTGTATGATATAACTTGAATTAATAGGAAAAATAGTCCAATGTTTTGGGTCAGCAAAATGTCTTTCCTCTTCGAGCTTCTGATTTTGAAAGACGACCTTCGTCTTCGGATGATAATACCTTTTGTTAATTAGTTGTCTTGTAAGGAGTAACAAAAAAGCAAAGTACAGATTACCGTAAAGATCTAAGGGAACAGAATATCGAATAAATATCGTGAAGGGGTGTCTTTAATGGTAACAAAAGTAACAAATTGATGAATATTAATTAATTATATCAATTAAAGAATAAGTAAATTAGGAAACAAAAGTTTGGAATACGAATAAAAAAGCAGTAGAACACTGTAGCCAACTGGTTAATTTCTAAAAACGTAAGGTGCGTTTATGATGAACGTTACCTGGGCAGCAGATTCATCAGCCTAGCTAAAGGTCTGCATGGCGTCAAAGTGGTCAGTATTAGTAAAAAAGGAAATGGGTGCACTTTTTCTGTTAAAATTTTGACAGAAGAAAGAATGTAAAAAGAAAGAAACGAGAGAAGAACTGTGCAGAAAACGTAAAAATATAGAGGACACAAAAATGGGCTCACCGAACCTACTGAATGGTACAGTGGCGTAGAACATTTGTTTAAATATTTTTCAATCTTTTTCAACAATTTTAGCAATTTTTCGCACAAGAAAAACGGTGCCCTAACTTTAACATTCCCAGAACAATGAAGGTTCGTTTAGTATACATATACTCCTAAGTATATGTTCCATCGAGAGCGCTTGTTTTATTTTGTCTCATAGACAAAATCATATCGATACTCACCCTTTCTCCTCGCGTGCAGTGCTGGGGTTCGCAAACCATTCGGTTACCTTTGCATCGAACACTAGACTTAACAGCAGATCCCTGTCGCAGTAATATAAATCTTTGTCCGCTTTATATGGCGTAGCTGCTTGAATCAAAATATCCATTAATTATTTTTTCGAGTTACCAGCGTATAAGAATCAAAGTAAAAGGATATTTACGCTTTGATTTGCGGTGAGTGTCGTTACCGGAATTTGTGGCTGAGTATTCCGGCGGCTGAGATGGTTGTTTCATATCGTTCCATCTCCAGCCTGGTTGGCGGGTTCGCTCCAAGAAATGGAGGAGTTTCGCTTCCGAGTTATTGAACGATCGTTCATCCTCGTAGTGATACCTGTGTCAAAAGATCAGAAAAATACACAATATCGTTTTATTAAAGGATAAGTGAAAAATAAGATTGTAGAAGATACACAGTATTTTGTCTCGAATCTTTTGCAGTTTACGACTGCTTTGAAATAAAATGTCTCTACTCACTTGCAATATAACCAATGAGGATGCACCCGCCAATTTGTACCAGTAAAATAATCAGACACGTTCTTGCCTATAATAAATGATTTAATTAAAATATAATAAACAAATGGTTAGATGTGTGGATACAATGATAAATGGCAACTGATATGATCGCAGTGTGTTGTTGGGTTGGTTAAAGAACTATTTGTCCGTGAGGCGAAAAGTATTAGAGAAGTATCTGGGATTCCAGTCGAAAGTTTGAACATTTTCCATGATTGCACGCTGAGGAAGAGGAGAAAACTTTGTCCCTGCAAACTTTCCGATTATACACGCAGACAGAAGTTGCCAGCATCTTCCGCAAGTTTGTATGCCCAGTGAAAAGTTTGCAATCAAACTTCTACCGAGCTTTATCCGGTGAATATATATGTCTAATATTGAATAAAACATTAAGTCGCATTTACAGGCAACGCTGCAAAGTTCTGAAACGGCATTCTCTCGATTATTGAAAGTTCAGAGACCGCAGATATGTCCAAGGATTTTGAGTCCTGGACCTCGGTAGTTTTATGATTCATCTTGTGAGTTTTAACGTATAGAGTTCTCTAGCAATTTTGGCGAAGATGTAATTTATAATTTTAAATGTTATAGTTGTTCGAATGCTGCGTTTTTCAAGCACACATACCACTGACGTGCGAACGATGTATTTCCTCGGTTGCGTGCACTCGGTAATTTCCGGTGTGATCATGTTCCGGTAGACTAACCACCACTGTGAAAGGTGTCTTCGGTATACCTGTATAGTCGTATTTCCTCTTCACTCTACCTACACGTTTCTTCGGAAGTTCGAAAGAGACAAAGGAGTCGGAGATTAATATACTTTATGTTACGTTCTTCTAATTATAACGTTAATTTTAACCCGACTCACCATATCATCGTAATGATACTTCGTGTGCAGTGTCACGCTACCATTTGCTTGATTAACCACGTCATTTCGAAGCTGCCGGTAAATTATCATCGTCAGTAAAAGTCCTTTTATTTAAGAAAGATAATTTAAACGTACCATAATGATCCCTTCATCGAATTCTCGGGGCTCTCTATCCTGATCCATCAGTTCAACTTCTGCCATATCGACGCTATTGTACGCTGGCTTTAGAATACCCTGAAACTGTATCTCCGCCACATAAGTGATCATGTCTTTCGAATTACATTCAAATAAAAGTTTGACTAAATTCCAGTGAACTCAATTGACGTCGAGTAACTTTACAAGGTTTTAAAGAAAGGGAGAGAAATTTATCAACGTAAATTCCTTACCACTGGTCGGAGGTCAGGGTGGATCAGAATGAAACCGTTATTCGTCACAATGAACGCATATCCGTTGACACCAAGCTGTTTTCGAGAATAAAAACCAGGAATTAATAAAACGAATGTCTCTATCTCTAACAGTTGAGCATGATCAAAGGTCTACTCACCAGGTGAGGCATCATGAGCTTCTGTATTTCTTCGATAGGAACATCCGTGCCAGCAACACCGAGCAGATCAGCGATTCGTGTCTGCGCAAAGAATCATTATCACGTTTTAGTGAAATTCGGCAAACGGTGGACTAATATGTGTGTCAAAATCAATTACGAATCATTATCATCCCAAGTCGCATAACCATAAGCGTATCTACCTTCTCCAATATAAACGCTATCACAATGAATTCGTCTAATGACACACTTTCTAGTATTAAAAAAACGATAGTTACTAAAAAACAATAGCAATAATAATAATAATAATAACAATAATAATAATAATAATAATAATGTTCACTGACGATACTGCTGGACGTATAACTAGCTCAACTACGTTATCAATAATAACGATAATAATAAGAACGATACACAATAAGAACAATTAACGTCTGACGCAGGCTATCCTAAGTGTTAATAATCAAATCACAATTAGCCACGCTGTTATCGTTCCGATCAATCTCCATTTTACTGCAAATTCGTAGTAAAAGAATTTCATCCGATGAAACGCGAATATTGCATTAACAAAATTGCATAATTTGATTTCACTTTAGCCTCTTGTTATATTTATTTACGGAAAATGGGAGAGTGAGCGGAGCGACGTTTGAATTAGTTCTACTATGTTACTTGTCTAGCGAAATCTAGCACTCAAGAAACTCGTACCATGTGTACATGTGTGCTTGGTACTCTTTTTTTATATCCAACGAAAATATTTTCTCTTATATTCAGTATACGTATATATAGTCACTGCAGAATCAGAAGTTCTTCTACGAGTCGCAATGATAATAATAATAATAATAATAACGGCAATGTCAAGAGGAAGTATCGCCGTTCGCAATCCAACAGGCGGGCGGGATTATCCGTTTTTCTACTCGTCTCGAACAGGGCACAGGGTAGACTAAAGTACCTAAACCTACCTAATGATTAAACTAAGTCCAATACTAGTGTTAGACCAAAGTAAGATACCAGAGAGACGAACGTGGACCTAAATGGAACAAAAGATCGTTGCACGAGATCGATCTTGTCTTTGGATATCCACGTTTAATTATATTTCTTTTACCCCCATTCAAAAGTGAACTTTCCACGGGAAGAAGATACTCCTTCATGATCGTACAATAAAATATTTGTCTATTTTCCATTATTTGCAAGAGAATCGGCCTCTAACCCTTTCTTTCATTGAGTATCGTGGAATCCAGAGAAGATAGAATCCGAGCACTTGAATACAAAAAGGTGAAGGGGGTATAGGGCTCTATGCATTGAAACAACGTTGCTTGTGTTTTTTGTTTAGCTGCCAACCTCTCTAGTCTCTGTCACCCAGTATGCTTCGTTCACCAGCACCTGCCTTGTGATGTTCTGTGGACAAACAGGAACTTAAAACCAAAGGAAAAAATGTATTCATTGCGGGGGTGGTTTCGCGCGATTAAACGTTTATCCGCCAACGGATAAAGAGGGTAACTCAACACGTGTTGATACCGTCTGATCGATCGAAAGAAGGCGGTGGGGTGAAAAGGGGCTATCATGGGAAGAGCGATGATTGTGAATGCGTACCTGCTCGAGTGTCTCGATAATACCACCGTCGTTAATTTCAATTCATTCAGCGATATACAAAGAGATCTCAGGGATCGCCATTTATTCGATCGTGGTGTGATCGAGCAAACGATCGACGTTCGAATTCTTACGAGCCAAACGTATGTAACGTGTATTCTACCGTAGATAATTATTAATAGAACGGGGTTAATGATAATCTGGCGATGGGGACGTTAATCTATTCTCGATAATAACATGAGTTTCAGGATATTTTTAGTGATACCTATAGCTGAATCTTTTATTTATGAACCTTGGACATTGCAGAATATGACGTGAAATATGGATGCTCGAGTAAAAATGCATTGGATATGCTTGAATTTTGTAATTTTTACACAGCGATGTTCACCTTTCCGAGCGGAGTATAATTTTTCGTAAGAATATATTCGTAAGAGATCCTAACGTAAAATACTTGGTGTCTTAGTACGTTTCTGGAGAATCAATTTTTTTCTTTAATCGTATCGTGTAAAAAAAGGAAACCTTACCGCGTTTTCTCGTCGGTCGAACACTGGCATGCTGACCGAGGTCATTAGCTTGTATTTCTGGAGATCGCCCCTTTGGTCGTGCGATTTCTTCTGCTTTTTCACGAACCTGCGATCCTGTTCCTCGTTATTGAACAATCCCTTTTTCCTGTGAAGTCTAATAAACCTTTCTTGCTGCTCGTTGCTCTCCCTTTGTTCCCACAACCAGTCAGTCATTTTTGGATCTGTCACGTCGGCGTAAACTGGAGTCCAGATAGTTGGATGATCCGTACGACCAAGCACCAACGGTCTTGCCATTACAGGAACATATTTGAGAACCTAAAGATGATGATTTTTCAATCGTTTAATCTAACGGACATGTATGCTAGATTATAAAATATAATTAGCGATTCTATTCGGTTTATGTACCTCCTCCCTAACTTCAGCCATAGTGCAAAGATGTACGAAATAGCCTCTATTGGCGCAGGCCATCCACTGAACTTCCTTTACGTCTGCCACCTCTCTGCCAATCAGATAAGTGAACATTCTGACCGGCATATCGGCTTTAAAAGGATCGCTTGGATTGTCTCTCCAGTTGTAACCCTCGAAGATTTCCTTGTAGTTGTAAGGAACGCCGTCTGTTATCAGCATAATCGCTTGGTTGCACCTGGCCCCTTCCCTATCAATTCGATAGGATTCGAGTAGCTCGAATGCAGTGGTCAAGGCCAACGAGAAATTCGCGATTTTCTCTGTGTCTAGATTCAAGATGGCCCTCTTTAATTCTCTTACGTTTGCTAAATTAGCTTGGACTAGTGTATCGTTGAAACATGGCACCACCTGGAATGTGATATTTTTACTAGCTTCTTTTACAATTCATAACTAACTTATATTTATTAATATCTTAGTCATTTAAGTATTTGCTATGAAATCTAGTTGCTCTATACTAATATAAAACCGCAACTCTCTTAATTACCTCTTTCGTAACATTGGAGAATGTGATGATATTAACAAAATCATTGTTCCCAAGTGTATCCAAGATATTGTTTACAACATGTCTTGCTATTTCTCTACGAATTCCAGTCATACTGCCAGAGGTGTCAATGAGAATAAGAATGTCTTTCGGACTGGTAGCTGCCTCGATATACCAACTTCTTGTTCTGCAGTCGAACAAATCTACATGTTGCATGTACCAGTTCATTGCAGGGTATTGTCTCATAAAACCGGTCGCACTGCCGAAATACTGCCAAGATAACGAAGGATCTTGCTCGTAATTGTTGATGAATATCTTGTCTAATTCTTCGGACCATTTGATTGCTCTAATCACGTTAGATGTTCGGTCGTAAACATTCGTAGGGACGTGTACCGTTGACTTGGTCAAATTGACTTCACCACCAAAGTGATTACTGTGCTCCAGTTTGATCGTGTTGTTCTTTGCGTTGATGTACTTAAAATCTTTTGGAGGATCAACATCTGGAGCGGACACAGCTAAAGTTTCCGCGACGTCCATGATTCTCTGAGATAAAATGTTGAGCATAGAATTTATAAATATAGTAATTTTAACTTTAACGTTTAGAAATTATTCGAAGCATTATATCTTATAGTACAGTAAGATGTTTTCGATTTTACATTGGCTGAGAGGATGTATGTATGTACCTTAATGGCTGATATCTTAGATTCCATCATGGCTTTGATATCTTTAGCGATTTCGTGGACTAGAGCGTTACCATCACGTGGCTTTAGCGTTGCCTGTTTATAACTTTCATGAAACTTCTCCACGTTGGTCACATATTTGCCCAACTGCGACAGCTCGAAACCCAACTTGTGCGCCCATGTTTTCACTCTGCATCGAGAACAAAATTTCAAACTATTACACGACTGTTCGTTAACATTCTGTTCAAATTTCAAACAATATTTATTTATAAACTGAACATGTTCTTACATCGAACATGAGTTTTCGATATCTAAACATCGTGTCGGAAGTGAGTATATAGTAAACGTACTTGAAACGTTACAATATTGGGAAACGATTAAACTGTTATTCTCAGAAACTTCTCCTACCCTAATAAAATTCTGCATACAATAAATGTGATTTAACGAGACCGCTATTATTTGCAAATAATTACAAAATTATCCGCTTAAACGCCTTAATTATCTACTGAACTTTCCATTCCACCCTCCAAAAGTCTAGCAGAGAAACAACCTAAATACAACACGTGAAATCTACGAACTTTACCGTCCTCCGTTTCTAGTATTTTACATCATTTCAGAAATTTCGAATCATCCCGGGCAATTTGGATTAAAATTGCAAAAAGATCAACGGAACGAGCCAACGAAAAATATACTTCAACATACGTTTTTCCATTCGCGATATCAGGGGTAGGGCATGTGGGCTGACGGTAATAAACTCGTAACAATCCAACTGGTAGCGTACTCGAAGTTCGAACGTCGAGGACCGATAAAATTTCCAACTATTTACGATCGTCTCGAACGACTTACGTGTTGTACGATATGCTGTCACCACGGTCGGGTGCCTCGATCAGGATCAGGATGACGATAGCAGGTAGGAAACGGGGCCTCATAACTCTCGTCTTCTTCGGCGCTCTGCTGTTTACGCGAGGACACGGTAAACAAAACTGAGGCCGAGAGGAGGCTCGCGTCTGACATTAAGGATACTCCGGACCGGCCGTAGTCGTTGTCGTCGTGCTTGTCGTCGCTGTCGACGTCGCCGCCATGCAGTGCGCGCACCGTTTTACTCCAGACACCACGGCGGTGGCGATGGCATATCGATCGTTTGCCGAAGTGCGGAGCTTGCGCGCGATGGTGACCAGAGGTGTCGCGACACCGCTCGTATAAAGCCGCGTCGGATGAAGTTTTAAAACGCCCCGGCCCCAGTCGCCGATCGAGATGAAATTTGCAGGGCGGCGGCAGTTCGGAGGATGGCGGCGACAGGCTGGACCCTAAGTTTGAAGGTTCCAGTTTCGCGTATTTATCAGTTTACGAGATATTAACGAAAAGCTTTTGGCAATATATATTGAATTCCGCTTACACGCGCATGTCCGTGGCAATACCACAATGTTCGTGGTTTACTATTCCTTAACTTAGCTACTATATTTCTGTAAACACACGGCAGCGGCCGATGAGCATTATGTATAACGGGTGAACTAGTTGGAAAAGTATCTTCGCTGAAGTAAATATCGTTTTCGGGAAATTCAAAACTTAGGGTCGTGGGCGGGGAACGGGCTCCTTAGACGGTTGGCTACGTACACGCGATATATATATCGACTAACCGTATCCTACTTTTACTTGTATTTTTGAAACGAAATATTTACGACTCCTACGATCTTCTCCGTTAAATTTCATCATTTATGAGCTTTTCAACGACATCCTCTCGTTAGCGTGATCCTTAATATCGTGGTAGAGCCGAATCAGGGAATACGTTAAAGTCCTCCGTTGATTTAAAATGTTTTCGTGGGTTTCTTGAAATAAAGAATGATAAAAATGAGAATAATTGTTGAACGATCGATTTAGAAAAATAGCAGTTTACGAGATGAAGGAATTAATTTAATTTAGCGTTAAATTTGAGAGAGTACCTACTATGGTTATTGTCCAGATTTAGGAAAAGATTGTCCCTGAATTTAGAACTTTCTTGAAGGAAGAGGAGATTAGGAATCCACTAAGACCTCGTTGAAGGAAACTTTTCTAAAACATGAATTATCGAGTAATTAATTGTTCGAAATAAAAAAAAACTGTTTATATTTAACTAGCTGTTTTTATCAAGTATAATTGAATTAAATAACAGTTAAGAAAATAGGATAAGGAAATTACAGCTGACGAAGAAGTTATGGTCTGAATAACTGGGAAGAAGGGGGAACAAAACATTTTCTGGGGCAAGCTCCTCTCGCCCTATCAACAGACCTAGTGACGCCGCCAGAAAATCGTATCTCGCATGGGTAGAAGGATATTTCGCCAGGCTTTATGTTCTCTTTTCTTCTGTTCGATCGATTTGTTCTTGGATGTCTTTGGTCCACAAAAAGAACGAGGTCTGGCTTGGAAAAACATCAGGTTGATTATTTTCATTCTGGATAAATATTAAAAATGGAAAAACTATCGTTACCGATCTCGTGTTATTTTTTATAACATACTTTAATAATATTTAACGTTTTTATTTTATTCTAATTATAAATAGTTGCGGGGTTTAACAAAAGGAATATCAACGTTATTATTACACCATCCATATAGAATTGTTCTCGTCGTCCAATTGAATGCGTAATTATCTTGTTTTTTAAATAATCATATAAATGCACATAACATTCTAGCTATAACAGTAGAGAACAATAATAGAGATACAGTCAGTTCTGATGCCCCTCCACAGTCCTCAATCTCATGCTCCAAGGGGTGCTCGGTGAAACAACCCTCTAGACGCCTTCTTTTAAGGTCGTTTAGTGGAATTTTATGACAAGGCGCGCTTTCCGAGCCATTCGTGTACTCGAGCGGCGAAATGCTCACAGGTGTTACCTCTAATCTCTTGTAGCAGGTCGAGTACATGGCATCGACAACTACCAATAATAAATTCGTGTGCGGCACCTGAAAACCATTTATTTCCTATTTAATGCTTCGACTTTTCTTCTTCGATAGAATTATTTTTAATTTTGAAAATACGTTAACTTATACATTCGAGAATAAAAAGACACTGACCCTGCGGGCGTAGAATGGCCTTGAGCAATAATCCGAGTGATTCGTAATGCCCTGGCTAGCGATCGTGTTGTTTATCATATAAAGTATCCTCTTCTGGTCGCAAGGATAATGATAGAGATAGGGTTGGGGCGGAGGCGGTGGGTCCGGGGTATCTTCGTCGAAGTGAACTTTGGCGAAGCTGACTGGCAAGTTCACGAACTGGGTCGTGAACCACGTCACACGCAGCAGAAACCAGAGCAACAGTTTCCAGACATACATCAGCGGGTCCATCAGAGTACTGGCCGCATCGCTGATGCGCTGCGGATACGGTTTTGTTCTTGTGAGATTGTTTTTGTGCCGGCCGAGTTTCGCATTTTGTTTGCGAAACGTTTCGCGGCAAGTTAGGGCTATCTTTCGCTCGGCGATGGAACTTTTTCTTCGGCGGAACTTCGCACGAATTAGAAATATGTCGCCAAAGAACGGGAACGGGTTCGTACAGCTTCCGGAAACTTTCCGATTATTTGTTTTACTTGTTTCTCAGGCTTCTTTCAGAACTTTACCTTACATTCGGATGCTTCTCGAGACACGGAGCTTTTAACAAGCTTTTGCCCGGTGATGGAACTTGAGAACTTGAAGTTTATATGTTATACGATTGTGGATGTTGTGAATGGCTGGCAGGAGAGCAGAGAAAAAGTGAGGAAAGAGAGGAGATAAGTTTCGGCTACGTCTTACTTGTCATTCCATTCCTTGTCCTTAGACAAGGAAAGAATAGAACAACTTAGAAGACATATTCATATGAGAGTTTTTCATATGAGTTATTATCAGAGAATGGAATTACCATACCTTTGGTAACAAGTATAGACAGGTTATTGTACAATTTTAAAGGAGATTAATATAGGTTCGAGTACTTACAACTTCTTCACACCAGGCTTGATAATCGTAAATGTCAACGGGATTATAGAGACCCTGGCCGACCATGGAGTTCATCACTGCACCTTCCTGTGTACCCATGAACTGACCGGTGTCATTATGCGCGTCTGATATCACCACGTAACCGTTTTGATCAAGTAAATAACAGTCTATCCAATTGTGGTTACAATTCATCAAGGTTGAGTTGCTTGGTCCAGAAGTCAGTTTAATGAATCTCTTGTAAAGGCTCGTCAGTGGCATTTGAAAGCCAATCACCGCAGCTGGTGCCGTTTTGCCGCCGTCTTTTGGAAATATTCCAATTGAAACTGTAACTATCGCATCCGCTCCAGCCGCCCAGGGTACTGAAATCGTTGAAAACGAGAATTTTATTAAAGCCAAGATTATTAAAGTACAGATAAATAAAGAATGGTTATTCTTCCTAAGCACCTGACAGAGATATGCTGTTGGGGTCCAAGTTATTTTGAAAAATGGCACCTTTATACCAAGGTTCATTCACAGCTCTTCTATGAAGATCGCCGAAAGCAATGTCATCATCTGTTTTGGATATGTTGTTTGAATCTAAATGATGCCACCTAGTCAAACCGCTTTGAGTGGCAACGAATCTTAAGAAAATTCCATAAACTTTTGCTAAATGTTTGGCTCGTGGATCCTCCAAGATAAACTTATCGTTGAAACTGGCGTTCGTAGCCTTGGCGTCAAAAACTAACAGCTGCATTAACTCTTTGTTACAATAGTAATCGTCGTGCGACAAAGTCTGTCTACCACAGTTGGGAACATAGTCAGTTTCATCTTCCCTTATGGAGTAAGCCTCGTACTGCTCTGCCCAACGCCAGCTCGGATCATTTAACATTCGTAAAAAGTGCTTCAGCTCCTCCTCGGGATTATCGAATTTATGACCTTCCAAATAGTGATAACGACAGTATACCCAGCTAGGATGCACTCGCCAGTTGTTACCCAGGAAGAAGTTGGAGATATTCACGTTCATGTTCTGGTTCCTCCTGATTTCGTCTCCAACCTTTAGAAATATTTCGTGACATTATTAATATATAAATTTCTTAATACTAGTAATAGTTATTAAACCGTTCGGACTTTACATATTTTCACTAATTCTTTAGTTTCACGCGAAACCCACGTTCACCGTAAGAAATTTCGCATGGTCGATCGCTTATTAAGAAGCTTCCGCAGACAGTTGGTGTTTACTATCTAAGCTTGTTCTAGATCTCAAAGTTTATGCGTTCCACAATCTCAAGAACGCCGAGTCAAGCCCGTGGCATCGGGATCAGCGGAACTAGCCGGGAAACTCCGAGCTTCCGTAAACTTCTAGCAATGCGTGTGTACACGTGATATCGAGAAAAGATTACCTTGATCCAACGTGTGCCATAGTTCGGTATAGCAACCGCAAGACCGAAAGGTGTTCCGGGGAGAGGCGCGTAGAAATAGTCACGTCTTTCAAGAGTCACCCGACGGTTGTCGTCGTAATGCAATTTCACGGGTATCCCTTTCAAGCTGCCTTTTTTATGGTCCACCAACGCGGCACGCAGTTCCAACACTTCTGGCCCAGGATTCCTGCACTCGTTTTTAATAGAAGCTCACTTTAAATCTCTGTGGTTAGCGCGGAAGCGATATTTACTGATTCATGATCCCTTGCTATCGTAATCTCTTTTCATGTTTATGTATAACTCAAATTTCAAAAGAAACCAAAGAGAAATTAATAAGAGAAATGTATGCCTGATATCACGGGCCAGTCTTGAAGCATAGAGTATTTTGGTATAATAGATACAAATTTAAAAAAGGAAGAAAGAAGATCTAATTCAGTTTCTCGTGTAAACTACCTAGGACCTCGACCATCATCCAAGATTTCCACTTCCGTGAGGTCGATACTGTTGTAATTGAGCTTCAGATTGCCTTTGAAAACGGGCCTCAAGTCCGGGTGCAGTATCACGAATCCGTTGTTCGACACGATGAAGGCGTATCCATTCACACCTAACTTGTATGGCAATGTGAGTTCTCGGATGTCATCAATTGGTACATCCGTGCCGGCCACACCTAGTAAATTCGCCATTCTTGTTTGATTGTTGCGATTCCCTTTACGGTCGAATACTGGCGTGCTGACAGAGATAAGGAGTTTGTATTCCTGCCGGGCTGTCGTGTTCAATAGAGATGTATCCTGCCGAACGTCCTCATCCTTGTGGATCTATACATTGTTGGAGATACACGTATATTAATTTTCTTTCCATTGCAGCTATATTATACCCTATTTGTTTTATGTTATTCTGTGGCCTAACGAGTATTAAACTAGTGCCAAATCAAACTATATATAAAAAAGGATAATAATGCTTAATATAGCATAAGATTCAAAGAACCATAAACATTGTATAGACGTTGTGCAGTCTTGTTTGCTTTTGCCTAATCGTTTACCTTTGCAAACTTTGTAGCTAGATCTAAGTTTCTAAAGAAAATTACATGCAAAAAAATGAGGGACTATACTTCTATTCAAACCCCATTAACGATAGGTGAACAAAAAATTGTTTCTTTCGATGGGTTTAACTAAATCAATTTGAGGAGAAAAGGGAAAACGATTAAATACGGACGAGACATAAGGGTTACAAATAATTATTTGCAGGATTTGCCTAGATTTATCTGTTGGACGACACTACTAGTTCTACGATCAACTAAATGCCAGGGGAGAGCGCGCATTGAACACGATAAGGCAGCTTTAAAGCTACAGGCGTGATTGTTGTTTGCTTTGAACCTGCTGTATGTAGATATCGTCCTCATTTATTCGCACGCCCAGACGTTTTCCTTTCAGATATTTCTGAAGTCGTGATTGTTGCTCCTCGTGCTGCATCACCAGCCACAGCCATGTGGCAAGTGCTGGATTCTAGTGGAAGGCGAATGACAACGTTTACAGAATTGGGGATACTATGTACAAAGTGAAACACTCAAAGAGGGTACAGTGCCATAGATACGTTTGAAAAGTACAGATCATTAAGATTGTTGCCAGATGTTTCATTTTCCTCAAACACCTAAAATCAACTGACAGTCAACTAGTAGCGTAATTGTAATTACCGATTCGTTACACGTGAATTTACTTAATTTATACTGTTATAAAAACAGTTATAAAAACATTCGAACAAAGACAACATAATTCGGGCAATTAGTTAATTATCTCACCGTAATATCTGCATAAGCATGCGTCCAAACAACAGGGTGTATGACTTCCTGCAGTACCATTGGTCGTGCTACTACAGGTATATATTTTAACACCTGTTCCCGGACCTCCTCCAATGTGTGAACGTGCGTGTAGTAACCACGATTTAAACATGCCATCCACTGAATTTCCCGAACTTTGGTAACTTCTTTGCCCAAAAGATACGTGAACACCCGGACAGGGATATGAGTATCGTTATCTCGCCAATTCCAGATCTTGAATACCTGAGCAGAAATTCATAAAATTTGTACACTTTGAACACCTTATTTGTTGTTAAAAAAAAAAAAAAAAAAAAAAAAAAGAGAGAAACGAAAGGGAAGAAAGAAAGAAAAAAAAAAGAAAATTCATTCGCGTGTTTTGTAAAAAAAAAAAGGGAACACTAGCAGAGCCATTCGAAACGGCATGTATAGTCTTCTACATACGTAATCATGACTATAAAGTTTCGCGTAATTATGATGCAACCGTGTCGCACCGTTATTGTTGATGACGCGTTTTCTAAGCGTTAGGAAGAGCGATAAGGAAAGACGTGACAGCGGAGAGAGTTTATGCATACGGTGAAAGAAAGAGGAACAAACACGAAAGACCAACAAGAGCAGTTTGCGAAGAGAGAAAGAGAGGGAGGGAATGATAGTGGGAAGAAGAGAAGATGAAGGAAAGAGGAGAAGATCGGAGAAAGACGAAAGGAGAGTGAACGGAAGAGAGAGAAGAGATAGAAAGACAGAGATCGCTATGATCTCTCAGCGGTTCGAGTGGGATCTCATACAACTGAAGAGCTATTCGCCGAGGATAGAGCTGGAAACGCGACCTTTTTCTCCGGTGGAAATCGCTGGACCTACTTAATTTTAGTACGGTCTCGCGACAGCGTAGCGTCTTCTTGTGTGGCGAAATGTGCTCGTTTCCAACGTAGCCTGATAATATAAATTTCGCAGAAACACAGCTTGGATAGGGTGAATAGCCATAAGCATGGGTAGCAAGTTAAATGGTTTAACGACGGAATGTTAAATGGTCCGTCGACAAAAACGAACACCGCTTTTTCAGCAATTGAGCAATTAGCAAGAGAAGTCTTTTGCTAAGCACCGAGTAATAGCATTTAGATCAATAAGTTATTACGCTACGCATACTTCGTAGAAAATTCTTTTCACTCTTATTCAAGTTAAATTATCTGCTTAAGCATAATTATTTTGTTAAATACATCTTTTTCCTGCTGAACACGAAGTAGGAAAAACCGATATTTTCAACAAAAAAAGAAAAGGAAAATAATTTATGTTGAAGATCTATTTGTTTACTTCTGTCAGATTTCCAGGAACGCCATCCGTGACCAGCATAATTAACTGATTGCACGGTGTGTCGGCACCACATCCGCGTGTTTCCCTATAGGTGCTCAGAAGGCTGAAGGCTCTGGAGAACGCTTCTGTCAAATTAGCAAGTCCCTCTGTTTTCACATTTATTATAGCTTTCTTGAAAGTATCTATATTTTCAGGAGTAGCTTGGATTAGCATATCCTTAAAGCAAGACACTACATCGTAGGTCTCGTTTGTATAGCTCAGTACAGTCACAAAATCGTTATTCGAAAGCGTATCCAATATTACGTTCACCGTTGTTCTTGCTGAAAAAATATTTATAAAAAAAGACAGACATTTGAATGTTGAACTTTCGAATAATATTAGATATCTTATTTGCATTTAATGGTGTATTTAATACTCTTTACGTAGTATAATATTTAGTTCTCCGATTATTGGGATTTAGTTGTTCTATCGCGAGGAATAACAAAAAGATCGCATAATCTTTGCGGAGGTTTGGCCGATATAATTGCCCCGACATAGTATCCTCCCTAAACAATGTACGTGAAACCTCAGATTCGTGATGCATTCCGAGCATGCATTACACAATTTACACGGACCGACCGCAAGTGTATTCTAACTACGACTCTAAAACATCTTCCACCAACACACCAGGTAGGCTGTTATAAGTTCCAAACTTTGTAAATGCATATAATGCGTGTAACAATGCGTAGATAAGTGAAACCGTAAAGTTAAGGAAAATTAAAGACTTTGCAAACAAGATACCAGACTGATCAAAGTTAATGTTATGCTGCTGCATCATGCGGTTCAAGAGTAATTTGATTCGATTTACTTCCTACTCGAATTGAACGAAATCCAGCCCGCGGTTTTAGGATTGAAATACTAATGACTTCATTCACCAATAGTCTTTCCCATGCCGGTCATGCTGCCACTGGTATCCATTAGGATTACCATGTCCTTGCTACAAGTCGCTGCCTCAATGAACCAGCTGCGTACTCTGCAATCATAAATGTCAGTCCCATCTCCAACTCCTTCGTTCTCCATATTTTGTGCAAAATCTGTCCGCCACTGCATGGCAGGATACTGTCTCAACATTCCCGTGACAGACCCGAAATATTGCCAGGACAATGCCGGGTCTGACTCGTAGTTTTGCCGAAAGATATTGTCGAGAGCTTCGGTCTTCTTGATGTCCTTGGCCACCGCTGGTAACATGTCGTACACGTTTGTTGGTATATGTATCGATGAAAAATTTGTGTTTACCGGGATATTGTAGAAATGCGAGTCGGATATTAGTTCTATCTCCCTGAAAATATTTTTAACAATCACATTTGCGTTCCGCAGAAAGAAATAGATTAATTTCGTTGCATATAAAGAAATGGGAGCACGAATACACATTTTACAATCTGATAAAAGTTTGTTTAAATCTAGTTTCGTTTAATTTCCACATTTCAGGAGAATGCTTTTCATTTCTTCGACCGCTAGATTATTCAGACCAGGACAGAATGCTAGACCCAATTCGTGGTTCGACCATTCACCTACGAATCGATGTCGAAGACGTTTCAAGCTTCTCAGCCTAATTCCATCCGGTCCCACTAACCAGAATGTTTCGACGTTGCACTCGAATTATTATCGGCGTGAGATAATTGCATTCATTCGACGAACATTATCCTTCATTTCTCTATATACACGGTGGACCACGCGAATGTTACAAATCATAATTTCGTTATTAATGGATTTACGAAAAAATACCAAAGGATTAAAATAATTGTTATCAAGAGCACTATATCTTTAAACCCTTCGATTCTTTTTAAATGCAACATACGCCTCTTTAACAAATACGATTACGCAATGTATTCACATTTTTTCAAACAAATATTAATACGTAAACGAAGTAGTTACATTTTAACTATTTCTCTGTGTTAAATTAGTCTCCAGTTTCTTTAAATCGCAGAAAAGATAAAAATCTAAAGAGGTAAATGCTGTTCCGGTGAACCTGTAAGCACTGATGTTTTTCTGCATGTTTTCCGGGATCTCTGGCGGCGTCTCGTTCAGCACCCGGCTGTACTTTCCGGAAACATAGGTGAAATTTGCACCGTCATCCTCCCAATTTTCTGCGTACTCCTCAGCCGTCATCCGGATGCAGGTCACTGCGTCCATCTTCCTCCGGAGCATCCTGCCGACGTTCTCGCTGATTATGTTCACCAGCTCCATCCCGGACTTATCTTCCACTCGCGTGTTCATCGTTTTGTATTTCTGCAATTCATTCGGGGGTTACAGTTACTACGTCTCCCCTTCGACCTGGATTCTACCGCTTTTTCTCTCTCGTCACGCCATGCTACTATTAATTTCTTGCCCCGAAACCGCGGCCTTTTTTTTACTCGTACGCGCCCGTGTCACGTCGTATTGTTCTTTTGAACAATACGTAATGAACCCGGCTGTTCGTTCCTCCGTATCGAAATAAAGTTTCTGGGAGAGAAAAAGCGGAAGAAACTTTTGACTTTCGAGTAATGGCGTTTCCATGATACATTTTGCCCTGATAGCGTACGTGATAACGCAAGGAAAAATTTATTTCCCATGATTCCACGTAGATTCTTAAAAAAGATGATTAAGAATGTAATGCTTTAATTATAAAAACGGCGTTGTACGTTAAATTTTTACCTGGAGCCCGCCTTTTAGACGGTGACTGTCGTGGGGAATTTAGAAAAAAATATTTTTCGAGCACAATGGCTTCGCGAATGTCAGTTGGCTCATTGTCACTCTTCGAACCTCCACCTAGCTTGTTAATAGCAACATCTGCGTTTTCGCATGGTTATAGGGTGTCCTCGTTAAAACGGCGAGACTGATTGCCAAACAACGTGAACCAGTTTCTTTTCTATTAACCAATTTCAGGCATGTCCTTGTGAAATATGCATGATCGTTATGGCAGTTCGTGGTGCTCCATTTCGGATGTTTAATGGAAGTAATAGCCTATTGTATTACAAATCTTGCCTTCTATTAATAACACCACCCACGACCTAGTCGGCATCATTGCATCACCGTGGATTATCACAACAAACGCTCGAGATGTACCAAGCGTAAAATAAAAAATAATAAAATTATATATTCTATACTAAAACGTTTAAATTAATTAATAATTAGAAAAAAAAGTATAAATATTTTCTGTAAGACACTTTTTCTAATGNTCCAGAGACTAAGATATTAGTCTAGTATTCATTTTAAATATCTAATATTATTAGTTAATTATCTTTCTTAAGAATAGAAAAACTGTCTTAACGACGTAATATTTTCTATAGATTTATTTTAAAATGGATATTTGTGCTTTACAGTGTTTAAAAATGGGCAATTGATTGTACGTTCCAAACGTATCACAGGCGGCATCTGTGCATGGAAACTGCGTTTGAAAGCTTCGCTGCACTTTCCGTGCGCAGATCACTTAGTTTTAAACTGTATAATGTAATTTTATTTAATTTTTCAGGGTTATCCCTGTTAAGCTGCACTTATAACAACCTGCCCCATTGATAAATCACCTCTTTATGAAAAGAAATTATCTACGTTATTAACGTTATTAACAATTACCACGGCAATGGCTTGGCAGGTTAATTTATCGTAGGTCGATACGTCGTACTACAGTAATAATTTATACCTCCTTTATTTCCTTTTTCTTCAACGTTTTGTTACATTTTGTATCTAATTAACTTTAGCGTCTACTTTTTCCCATTTTTCTTATGTTAAATTTATTTTTTCTATCGCTCCTTTGTTTATCATCCTCCTGTTTTGCTTTCGTTTCTTTTCTTATCTTTTAACCTCCGTTGAGTGACAATAATCATGTATGGGTGCGTAACAAAAATAGTTACATGTATCAGTCGATAGGAAGACGGCGCTCGTGTGCATGTAAGCATCGAGTACAGACACAGTTACACGCACGGTGGAAAATTGAACTTACGCTTAATAGTTCTTCAGCTCTCGCCACCTTTTCTGCAAGCTCCCATAATTCGGCGCCTAAGGTCTCTGCCCATCGCGTGACTCTGGAGAGCAATGAAATGTCCATAAATAAATGACATAAATGTATTTTCCAATTAACGTTTAATTAAATGGATAATGAAATAAATAGTCAAATACTTATTATTACCAAATCAATATGTACTACAGAATAGTAAATATAAAAATTAGAAAAATCCATTTTTTCAGTTAGTAAATTTGTGTTAATAAAAATATCGACTTCAAATATACATTACCATATTTAATCGAAAAAGCGCAAATCAATAACAATCGATTAAAGCAGAAATAGATATCGCGCAAAACCGTATATAATTCGTTTCGGTGGATAATTTGTGTCACTCAGAAATAATCACACGTTTTATACGATCATACCCATAAAGGCTAATGCTATTTCCACACGCGAGAGAAAAGGAAAGAAATTTTTGCGAACATACTTCTGCTAATTCAGTGCCATCTATGATACGAAACAATCAAAATGTTAACGTTACTCACATATACGAATCTTTGGCTAAACAGCCGGTGCATAGCAAGCATACGGCAAGAGCGATCCAACTATCGATTCTCCGTTGCATTGTTCAGACGGTAGAGATTCACGTTACACCCCGGATTAACCGCAAAACTATCGCAAACCCCAATGCATCATCTTATTCTGTTTTCTGAACCTTGTAAATCCAAACCTCCGACCGCACGTCCGCGTTTACATTAGCATCTCGAAGTCTCCCGAAGCTCGAGAGACCGGCAAGATGTCTCGATTATTTTTGGTACAGGAACAGCGCCGTCTCGTAAATCGACGAACCACGAAACTCGGTTTTCCATCACGTTCTTCCCTTCGCGTGGTCGCGTGTATTTATAAAATAGTAGCCCTAGGTTTGGTGTATAACTACGCCGCACGATACGTTCGTGCGTATCGATCAATCACGAGAGACCTTTTTTATCGACATTGTGTTCGACATATTGCTTTTCATTAATCGATAATCGATTATCGTAAATATGACATTTTTGTTTACTCTGACGAGATATTTCAAAATGGAAAACTTCACTCAATTCCTCTCTATATTTAATATTTCTTGAGAATTATTATGCAATTAACAGTGAACAAATTTTGCATTAAAACGTATTATCGAACGATGATATATCTTGCATATTAAATTTCGCTAATACAATTATAGAAATATCTCTATTCAAAGAAACATCCACGAATCCTCGAAGACGATATTAATCGAATAAAACAGCTTATCGTGTGTAACTGATACGTCTAAACCGCTTATAAGCCACATGAACGTAAGTAACCGGAGATCTGTGTAACCATAGAAAAAGCGGATGGTATACAAAGGCTGCATTTTTGTGTAGATTGCAGATGCCATGCTGGAAATTTCATAACATCGTTTCCATTTCCTAAAATTCATTAGTATTTTATAACTGCAAAGTTGTAACAAGATAATAGCATATTTGCATGATTGCAGGTTTGATGCGAATTTTTTGCACCGTTGAGATATTTAATACAGTTTAACTACACTTTCAAAGCGGATCGTAAAATACCATTGGAAAGTTGCGTAACGCCGAAAACACGCACACCCAACACTGCGTTCCATGATCATCTGGTGACCGATTCGCTAACGAATGACCGGCCGGTGGCGTGCAGTCACTTAAGGTAGAATCGAGAATCTACGTCATGCGTTTAAGACTCGAAAGACTACCTATAGCACACGTGTTTGTAATCAGCAAAATTGCTGCATCGTTGCTGCGACTATTCCTTATCGCATGCGATCATTAAGGTGGTGGTTAAACGTTAGAGCACTGTGTGTGTGTGTGTTCGAAAATGTAATGATTTTAATTGACCAATTGTTTCTCGGCTTGAACAACTTTCTTTTCTTGGTAAGCCGTCTTTCACGGTTTTAATTGTAAGTAAACTTTCGTTCGGTCATTCCCATCGCATTCTCTTACTTTAATTGCTTGCTTTGAACATTTATTGAATTTCTTTTTATTTAGATTTCTCAAGAATGCGTACATGCAATGAACCAATGAAAATGGACACTTAATAAAGTTTGTATAATGTTTTGTAAATGAATCCCGATCGTTGACCAATTCTCCGAAATACTGCTTGGTTTACGATCCACTTTGAAATCGACAAACCGATTCGACCTCGGGGAACCCACCGCAGCCCTAATTTCGTATCCCTCGTCCAAAACGTCCAAAACAACGACGCAAACTACACTATTACGCCTGCGTAAGGCCTTGACCGCGCGGCTCTTTTTCCTTACAAAGGGGATACATTCGTATTTTGGCCTATCATAAAATATAGCTCATAGAAGAAATTCTAAGGTATAAAATCCCGGTTAATTTATAAAAAATTAATTAGAATTTCAAATAATCGAAGATTTATAATTAACATATGAATTTTGCAATGAATATGAAGTCTTTTTATAGGTTTTATAGATAATGAAAAATATCAGAATGAAAGAGATAGCATACCTACTACGAAGAAGGTTATCAACCGTTCAAGGAATTAGAAAACCCTTCAAAGAATTAGAAAACCCTTCACCGTAATGAATGGAGTAATGTGTTATGTGTTATAAGTTAATACTATTTCGACTGAATAAGTACAAGGTAAACCATATGTTCGAACGAAAATAATAACTTCCAAACGATAGCGTGCGTTAAAGTAATTATCGGACAATTAAAAGAATATCTCCTTCATTTGTGTTAATAGTTTTCTACGACCGGTGAAATTTGTCTCGTCATCTATTATTCATTGATTTTTATATAGGGTTTCCTGGCAAAGCTGATCAGTACTTCAACAACCCTTATGTAATGCGATGCATTTTTATAATAACGAAAATAGCGAAACACATATTGATTGAGCAATTAGCGGATTATCTATTTGTTTAATGGGCCGATATTGTACCGAAGAATCTATGTGTTAATTTTTCCACCAACTCACTTTTTTAACTCGTCAATTTCTTATTTAATCGATATAAATCGATGTAAATCGATGTAAATCGCCATAAGGATACTTGATCCTCCCCTACTATTTGACTACTATTTGATAAAAAAGAATTTAAAAAAAGAAATAAATATATCGAAATACGTGGAATATGAAAATAGTAGGTAAGCGATTGCTAATTACAAAAACAAATTAATAATTGTATTAATAATTCATTTTAGGTTTAAACACTTTGCCAGGAAGCACGCGTAAATGATGTTTTTTTGTCAATAATGGAATTACACTGTGCCAAAATCAATATTTTATCGCGAAGAAGAGAGCAGGATGTTAAGTAACGTTACACTCGCGGTGAATCCCTCGGAAAGTCGTTCGTAAAAAGGAGGAAACTCACCGGCAATTATTATCAGAACGTGTCGAAAAGGTGTTCGCGGGGAACACAGTGCCGTAGAACGCAGGGGGAAGCAGCTGGTGCATAGCGATTGATATTGATTTGAAGCACGCGGAGCCGGTTGCCGGGCAGTCACGGGCCAAGCGTACGTCGAACAGGAGGCCGGACTCAAATGCCTCCCGAGTGCGAGGAAATAGAGGACCATGGCGTGCCGGAGAAGATTTCCTGCATCGACGGCGCGATGAAGGAATATCTGCGGTTCCAGGCATTTCCCACACTATGCGGTGCGAACATTTATCCTCGTTCTTCCCTTGCTTCCGCTTTCTTCTTCCTTCTTGCGATAACGTCGCGCCGTTCGTCCTACAGTGAGGACTTCAATTTACATTCGCTGCTGAGTAATTGAATTTCCAGCTTAGTGTAAAACACGTGTTGATGCGTAGCTCTTGATTAGTGTCATAAGAAGAATTCCGAAGAGTTGTTCTATGGTTTTAGAAAAATACAATGATACAAAGTTGTTGTGGAGTTTTATGGTTGTGTTCTTCACCGGTGCGTATGAATATTCTTCTTCTTTTGGCGTCGTTAGCCAGAGGAACGCAGAAGGTATTTTGAAGTTCTGAATCGATACCTGAAAAAACGCAATGTCTTTTAATCAGGGAAAATTTGAATGAAATCGTTGAACATTTTACGACGAATTGTTTCCTTCGTTACTCTTTATTGTACAGTTACTCTAAAACTTTAGTATCTTCGAGTAGCTTTTACGAGTAACGTTACAGGTAGTAAAACCTACATTCCATTTGTTTTTGTAAGACACGTAAAGAAAGATTCTAGTGTGCCGGATTGACAGCTCTTTACCACCTGTTCTAGTTTACATGTTCTTTGGCGTGCCTGAAGCGACAGTTCTTCCTTTTCTTCGATTTTCAAAGTAACCTCTACAATTAATACAATGCCAAGAATAGCATGTATCGCGGTCCTTGGTAGATATGCATTATCACGTCTCAACAATATACAGATTTAGTGAATAATAATTTCTGCATAACGATTAAAGTTCATATACTGAAACCATAGCAATGGCAAATTTCGATTATTTCGCTTAAAATTTTCTAATTGAAATATATAAAATAATTGCAGAGAAACCGGTGTATAAAGCATTTGTAATTCGAAAATAACGAGCTGGGGAAATCTCGATTCTAAAGGCGTCCTCAGAATGAAAGCCATCAACCGTGATGGCTAGGCGAAAAGAAATATCGTGCGTTCCATGGACGTGTGCACTGAAGCTCGGTCGTTCAGGGGCGGTTTAAATACATAGCAAAGGGTAGAGGAAGGGAAAGGGTAATGTACGGATTGAATTGATTTCGCTCATGGTATAGGGTTTTGACCAGCTTCGCCAGGAGACTGATCAGTGACGGGTCAGGCGTGCTATCGTGTAGGCAGATCGTGTGCTTATGGTGGTCGAGGATCAACGGGATCGAAGAATACATTGATCGTGTCTCAGCCCCCGACGGCTTAAGTCTACCTCCCCTTCGTGTTTCTGGTCAACAACTCGGTTCGTGATCCATTTATGTTCTTCTGCTCTATTTTATTTTAAAGTAACATCTTCATTCCTTTTTTCTCTATACGAGCAACAATATCATATCATAAAATTATTGATCTTTTATTTCTTTAGAATCTGATACTTGGAAATTTTGAATTTTTCACTTGTATTATATATTTCTATTGTATCAAATATCATAATATTAAAATATGATACGTACATAGTCGATGGATCATCAGTAATATCAATAACGATTTTACAGAGTGTTATGATAACCAGGGATTGTATCAGGTGTCACCATCAATAAATCGAACTTCGTTGCTCAGTTTACAGTTAAGAGAACTTTTAGTTTTCTCTTTATCTTAACCAGTATTTCTTTCGTGTTATTCGTATCACTTGCAAATATCAATTGGAATTTGTTTTCATAATTTTGTATAACAATTTCTCTTTAATATTAACTGTGAAAAGCTATTTTTCTTCATATAGTAATCTATGCAGATGTCATGTAAAAGATATACCATAGTATCAATTTTCAGAATGCGGCAATCAAATTTCAATGTAGTACACCGATTCAAATATTTTCATTCTCACGCGACTGTTAGTTTCTCCGCTCATTATTTTTACCTTACAGAAATAATTGTTTCGTTAATGTTATAAATTATTAAGGATATTGATTCTCGAATCAAAGCTGTTACCTGTATTCGTACAATAGTAGCGATAATAATAGAAAATTATAATAAATTAAGAGGAAATTGGTATTAGCCGATTGACCATGCTGCCACGACCTCTACGCATCTACGTATATATGAGAGATGCGTGAGCTTAGGGCGCTGTCCGTGCGAACCTCAGCGCCTTGGGTTAACAGGGTTAATTAGTTCAAACTAGCTTCCATCTGCGCCGGTGTCTGGACAATGCGATTAAAGATTTTACACGGCTGTCCCACCTCAATCGTTTCAATCGTTCAAATAGGCGGCGTGACATATCCTTCTCTTTTATTTCTACTATTCAAACTATTATAACCTACAAATTATATTATATAATTATACCTATAAGTATATTTAATTATTACAGATATATTTAAGTAAGATAGCATTAGAAGAAATAAAATGTATTATCTTATTTGAGGAGCAGCTTTACAGAGCAAATTTACATAGGTATACCTTGTGTTTCAAACCACGTTGCGGTTGGAAATGTTGATAATTTATTGATTAATGTAATGCACTTATATATACGTTCTCTAGGAAATGTTTATCGAAAGATAAATTTGTGTAAATTACGAGATTTAAAAATTTTAAAAGTTTCGTTTGCATTCGATGCTTGTATCTTATCAAAAGTTCAATATCATCTGGCATAAACCTCTAAGCTACATGTAAACCTAAACAGAAAAATAATTAATATAGTTTATAATATTGTATTTTCATAATATTTGTAATTATTTTGCTAGGTATACACTAGGTATAGATAGGATTTAATATATTTTATTTAAATTTAAAAGTAACTGTATTTAAATCAGCGCTAGTTTTCGCGCCACAGATAAAATCCTTTGAATAAAATCAACATGGCTGCGCCCATGACAGTTGTCTAACTACATAGAGGTTATGTTTACATTTCTATTACGACGGTATTATTTCACTTATCAGGTTTCTAACGTAGTTTTATTACATACAATAGGGTATCAACAGCCTATAACAGGATGTGGATTCCAAAACGATTCATTTTTTTACTCGTGCAATGTTCGTCATGTAAGTTACTTCCTAATATGATCAATTTTCAAAACCAACTCTACCTGACATTTTTGTATTTCTCTTCACAATACAATTACTACTATTGAGTCCATTAAATATCACAGTATTGTCATTATTCACAAAAACAAGTGTATCACTTTCTAAAAATTCGTATATCAATCGATTAAAACTTATTCAATTATCATTAATTTTGAATCGGTCAAAAATTTCGGGCGGGAAGATTTAAAACCAGTAATTAATAAATGATTGTAGTGGTACTATAGATACGAAGGTTGTTGCAGGAAGTAGGAGATATCGTAACTGTTTTTCATGTTTCGTAATTTGTAATGCGTATTATCCTTAACTGTGTTCTTTTCAAAGTTTAAAGTTAAGTAGCGAATTACTTGTATTATTTTTATTTATAATTATTCATCCGAATATCTTGCAATACTAATAATAAATATTGTTTACTTGTAGGTCGTCGAACGATGGTAAATAAACTGTGGTGTCAAGAGGCAGCAAGGAAGTGGTTTTATAAGAAAGACCAGCCACCACATCCACGAATCTTCTCCGAACCAAAATGTCAAAAACACGTAGCCACCTGGTACCTACTTTATCGTTGGTTAATCTTCATGGCATGGGCTTGTATCATCGTGTGTTCAATCTTCGAATTCGGCAGTTATCAACCAGTACCAGCATATAACACATGGCCAATATACTTGACCAACTGGGATTTAATGTTAGGTCTCAGTCAAGCTTTCCTTGGCGGTTTCCTCGTACTGAGAAGATGGAAACTGCAAAAAGTATCGGATTTCGATCCCTCTACGTTAATAGTAGGATCGATAGACAAGGTTTATTGGTTCCTTTATGTTGTAACCACTAGTACTGCATTTGGGGTTACAATTACTTACTGGTGTAGCATATTCGATCCGAGGATTCACCATTTGGATCCTCTAAATGTTATGCTACACATATGTAACAGTATTTTAATGATAATAGATTTTTGTATCACGAGCATTCCGTTTAGATTAAGAAACTTCTGGTGGAGTTTAATTATAGTAATTTTGTACGTTATATTTACGATAATATATTATTTAGCTGGTGGCTTAGATAAGTATGGTTATCACTATATTTATAAAATCCTTGATTGGAAAAAGCCTGTTCAAGCTTCGTTGGTATGTATAGGTGAAGCTATCTTCATAACTATATTACATTCACTGATATATTTCCTCGAAAAAATCAAGAATCGATTGTATTTGAAAATCGATAAGAAACTAGGAAGACCGTACGCAGAAACACAGACGTTCAGTGCAGAGAAATGTGCCGATATTGTTTGAAAATTAGCGATAATAGGCAATATTTTGATATAGTTCTGAAGTGAATCATTTGCATTTCTTTTTATTATTTGTACTTCCTAAAACTGTAGTTTGAAGTATTAATATGTATTTAGGTAATTTAATTTTTATTGCGAAATTATAAATAGTTTATTGGTAGTCATGAATAGTTTTACCTAAATGGTGAAAGGTGGAGGTATTTCTATCATCCTTATCCAACGAAGTTTATATCACATTGACAATAACTTTATAAATGGAATTGTAAGACGATTATAATTGTAATACGAAAAAGTTTATATTTGCGTACGTGTACGATCGTATTTATAATTTGGTCATTGTGACACAGTATTTCTCAAATTATTTTATAGCAAAAAGTTATAATTCCTATATAGGAAATAAGTTAGTATTTTTTGATAAACATCATATTTTACAAAAATGAACAGTTTTCTATAAAATTAAAATTTTAAATCAATAGGAACTGAATTTAGAAAATAAAGACTCAAATACTACGGCCTATAATTTTGTTAAAGTATTAGTTATAATCTTCAACAATATAAAAATTTGTATGAAATAAAAATAATCTATTAAAGATATTTTTAATACATGCACATACACGCATTTGTAGGTATGAAAGTATTTAATTTGGTGCAGCTTGTATTTTGTCCAATTTTTTTTTAATCGTATTGTATATCAATTTTATAAAAACATTCCAATTTTTTGTTTATTAATATTTCGATATATCTTGGTTTATTATATTTTGAAACTATTGAATTATTATACATTAGTAAAAATTCTCAATGTATGAAATGCATAGTATGTAAACTACTGACATCTTACAAAATGTGTAATTAATTTTTTAATTCTAGTAAACAAACCTTATTATACATTGACTATTATATACACAAGGTTTCAGGAATTTTATATACAATAGAAGAACAATGAATAAACTTTTTGGAAAAATAGCAACAATATTTTATTAATAAAATAACGATTTGAAGCAATTATGGACTGTAGTATAAATGAATGTAAGGCTAAAAACAAGCCTTTGATCACAGACCATATTAAAACTTATCCTACATTAAAAAATAACAATGATCAGTTTCTTTCCACCCATTTCCAAAGTACAGTCATGTATTATTCAAGTCCCCTCAAATTTATAGTATTTTCAGATGGTACTGAATCAAGTAGCAGTACCTGATACTCTGTCCCTACTACATCATCTTGATAATACATTGAAGGTAATTCCTCTGTGAGCAATAAACCCTCTTCTAAATCACTTGTACCTAACACAACATCTGATGCTCCAACAACTGAATCTAACACAGCACCATTCGTCTTTAACTTCCACACGTCGGAAAAAGTTAAATCAGTCCGTGCGGAACCCTGATCCTTTCTCACATGTTGATTAGATAATTGCTTGTTTGTAGCAATGTTTGAAGAAGACTCCGACGTTTTCAATACATTATTAAGAGGTGGTGGTTCTGGTTCAGGAAGAGAACGATCTGTTTCTGAAGAAGTACTAAGAATAACTGCATCACAAGGTGCTACCATTATCATTTGCTCTGTAGGCTCTGATACTGAGGGAGTTGTATATAAAATGTAATCCATGTTACAGACCGAATCTTCAGACATTTTATTCGTGGTTTTATCACACTCTTCAACAGGAGTGCCATGTATTTTTAACATATGTGCTCTTAATGTCGCTTTTGTAGTATATGAACGCGTACAGGTTTCAACTGGACAATGATATAGAGTCTTAAGTTGATCTTGTGGAGGCACTGTATCGTCTTTAGTTTGATTTACATTATTATTTCGAAATATTGTATCATTATGTTCAGATTTTTCTATTACTGTTGATGTATTTATGCAACCTACATTTATGTTCAGATCTATTGACTTTCTTTTTGATTTCACAACCGGATTTACCCTGGAACATTGCATTTCTTTTACTTTACTTCGTTTTTGGCTATTGATGGTATCGTATGTATTTATCTCTATTTCTTCCTTAACTTGATGCTTTTTTATATGAACGTATAAACTACTTTTTGCAGAAAATTTCGCGTTACATATAAAACATTGAAAGTATCTTCCCTCTTTATGGGTTAATCTATGTTCCTTGAGATGTTCTGATCTCATAAACGCTTTTCCACAGGAAGGAACATCACATACAAACTTTCGTTCATTAGTGTGTTTCTTTTGGTGTCTCTTTAATTTACTAGAGGAAGAAAACGCCCATTGACAACCTTGAAACGTACAAAGATAAGGTTTACACCCGGTATGCGAACGTATATGTGCCTTTAGCCTACAAGGCTTATCAAACACTTTACCGCAACCTGGCCACGAGCATTTTACATCTACTTCTTTATAACTATGGCATCTTTGATGCGACGTCAAAGCATTACTACTATAATATCTTTTACCACATCCTTCATGTTTACAAATATATGGAGCATGACTTTGATCATGAGTCTTCATATGCAGTTCCAAAGCTCTTTTCGTCTGGAACTTTTCTTGACACTCTGGTACTTGGCATAGTATCCTATTTGGACGACTATGTAACTTCGCGTGACTCCATAAATTATAAATTGTAGTAAATCGACGATTACAACCTTCTACCTCGCAAACATAGTCTTTCCGTTTCAAATGTGTTTCTTTATGTCTTTTGAGTTTAAACTCTGAATAAAATGCCCAGGCACATCCCTCAAAATCACACTGAAATTAAAAACTCAAATAAATAATTATGTTACAATCTTATTTGACAAATTAAACAAAAATATACAAATATTTAAAATTTACATACCTTAAAAGGTCTTACACCGTAGTGTGCTAATAAATGTCCTTTCAGAGCATACAATTTACTGAACTGTCTATTACAATCATCGCGTGGACAAAGCCATATTTTCCCATGCTCATTAACAGATATTGGTTGTAAATTGTCGTCTGTAATACCTAATTCTTCCAAAGCATTAGATATTATCATTTCATGTTGATTACTAGGATTTTCTGTACCATGTTCCACTGTGCCATTCCATACAGCTGAAGTTTCTATTTTTGGTAATTTTGGAAAATTTCCTGTAGCTTCTAAGAGTTCAGAAGTTTTTCCCTGGTAAATCTGTTCTTCTGTGCCAGTATTTATAATAATTTGTGTCATATTTGAAATTTTATCTGTCGATATGGCTACAACAGCCATAACACCATCTTCGGTGTCCACAATATCTTCTCCTGATAACTTAATTTCATTGTCTAATTTCTTATCTGCAATCTCTGATATCCTCTTACGCTTTTTAATAATACGTGGTTCTAGTTTTGCCTTACCTTTAGTTTTTAATTGTTCAATTATAGCAGTTTCAGAATCACCATCAACCAGCTTTGCATCTGGCAACTCTTGTATGGTATTTTCTGAATTGAGATCCTGCACATAGAGATTCGTAGTATCATCGCATAAGCTACTGTCCTTTTCCAACTCAACTTCTTTATTCACATTATCTATATTATGCAAATCGTCTACAACAACTTGCGTAGACTTGCTCTGCAATTCTTGATTATCTGTGATCATGGCTTTTTTCATTAATGAAGTTTGTTCAGTCTCTGTACATATTCCTTCGACATCCCTATTAGGGACATTTAAAGTAGGTTGAGCACTCGTCGACGGCAAAATTTCACCGGCAACCATCATGTCATCCGGTGACAACGCCAATGGATCCAAATGATCCAACTGAAATTCTGGTAGTATAAAGCTATCCTTTTCATCAAGCAGCTTCTCATTTTGTAGCTCCTGAAGTAAAGGATCATAACCTAAATTAAGTTTCTTGTCAGACAGATCGATATCGATTGACAATCCGTCAGGGTCCTTTTCCAGAAAAGCGTGCTGGAGTTCCTCGCCCAGGTACCGGTCGACGCCCTCCTCGACTCCAGACTTGATCGCATCGAGATCCATACTCGACACGGATTCTGTGCGCGTTTTTAACCATTTCTCAATGTCGGCTACAGTCTCGACATCGGCGGTTTTACCGATCCCGTCAACGTTCGTCTCTCCCGTAACACTATTGTTTGTCACTTGATTACTCTCAATCCACACTCTCTCGTGATACTGTACAGTCTCGTCGTTGCTCCTTGCTTTCTGTTTTCCTTTTTTATTTGTTTCTTCCCTTTTGTCCTCATCCGGCGAAACCGACAGCAAACTTAATTGATTGTAACCTACCGATCCACCCACAATGCCGACCTCTCCGTGCGTCCAACCACGAACCGAACACAAACCTCGTCGATTACGAAAGATTCGCGGGATTTGTTTTGACTTGCAAGCGGAGGGAGTTCCTTTACAAGACATTTGACTGCCCCGTAGCCAGCTCTGTAGGGGTCCACACACAGCAACAACGCCGCCATCGAAGGAAATCTTGTAGCTCATAGGCGGCCTACTGTATTGAAACTCGGATGAAATTCACACAGATAGATGGCACTGCTTCATTGCATAATTTCGCGCAATTTTTGAATTACTAGTTTCATTCACCATGTATAATAATGGCTCTTATTTATTCTAATCACATTAACTTTATTTAATATTATATAAAATCACGTCTCTATACCAAAGCTTTGAACTATTTTTACAGCTATTTTTCTTTATTTCTTCGAAGACATACGTAAATGAATGAGAGTACAAATTATTTTTCCACACACAGGAGTCACTTTTTACATATAATTTAACAATCATTTGAAAATNCCATGTATAATAATGGCTCTTATTTATTCTAATCACATTAACTTTATTTAATATTATATAAAATCACGTCTCTATACCAAAGCTTTGAACTATTTTTACAGCTATTTTTCTTTATTTCTTCGAAGACATACGTAAATGAATGAGAGTACAAATTATTTTTCCACACACAGGAGTCACTTTTTTCCATCTGATCCGGACTACTTTTCTCTTCACATGATTTGTTTTGCTCTGTTTCAGAACTCTGTTTGGGAAGTTCTAAATCTGATTTATGGATTTGTTGATGCTGAAGAATTTCGCGATAGTTTAATTGCGATTTCATTGGTGGAAGAACATCTATGGATTGAATTCCCTCTTTACAACTAAATGGTTTCCTTCTTTTTTCCGGTGGTCTCATTTCTTCATATGGTATTCTATACATCGTCTCTAAGTGCGCATCTTTTTTAACTTCACACATTTCATGATCATCAACCATATGATTAAGCATCGTCTATAAATTGACAAATTTATCTATCAAATCACGTAATGATTCTTCTAATTTTTAATATATATAAAATTGTATTCAGGAAGAAGTTAATCCTTACAATCTTGTATGAAATTTCACGCTATATAAATTTTCTTTGAACTTTTTTAACGCTATCAATAGTAATTAATTTTTCTATAAGATTACAAATAAAATTAATAAAATTAAAAAAAGATTTGACTAATTTTTCGAAAACTAGAGCTTACCATATTGTAATTACTATGCAGTTTCTTGAAAACTACCGCTGTAGGGACTTTGTATTGCGGTGGAGGTTTCGGTTGCGGTTCCATGCAAGATGCCTTAGACGTACTTATCATTTCCGTATACAAAAGCACATCTCCGTCAGTCTGCTGATATCGGGTATCAGATAGTCTAGGATCATCTCTCATTTTTTTTCTCGTTGTCTCTACTAATTTACAAGTACACGGAGCAGACCTAGATCTCTTAGGATTTGGTCCAAAGATCTTCTCCCACAAGGTCAACTCCTCCTCTACCTTTTTCTCTTCTTTATCATTTTCCGTTTCCTTACAATTGCTTGGTTTTTCCTTTACGGCTGACTGTTTTCTAATGCTGAAGAATCTCCATCCCCTTCGGGGTTTTTCGAACTCAAGACACTTCGACGGGCAACCCTTGCTAACAAGATCCATCTGAGGCGGTAAGGGTTTCCCACAGTTACCGACGCCATGTTCTACTGGTTGATTGTCCGACTTCCGAGACCAAAAGGACCTGCTATTTTTCGTCAACACCGACTGTATTATCGTGGGACTCCTGGACATTAGTGACTGAAATCCGTTTTCCTACGAATAGCAATTCGTTTAGAAATTCAATTTTGTGTCATCGTATAGTGAGAAGCGTGACTTAAGCTATAGTTATAAAGTGTTGTTTTGAGTTACGGTATAACCTATGAATCCATTCTTGTCTAACTCCGTTATCATTCCTGTGTGTTAATTGAGTACGATACCTTCAGAGATGCTACACTGGGAATTTGGAATTTGGTCCGGAAGTATGCCATGGCGGAAATAAATTCTTTTTTTTGTGGACGAAGATCGTCCGACCGCCCGTATGTCTTACATCGGAAATTTAGACCTCCAAAATGAAACTAAAACAATGAAATTCAAGCACGTGTTAAAATTGCTTCAACTGAAATATAAAATCGATTTATCGATATTTCTTTCAACCGCTTCAAATTGGCGGGCAAATTTGAAATCCGCCGGAAAAGTTTATCGAAATAAAACTTTGGGAAAGAGATTATGCGATTTTTAACGACAAAAAATTACGAGTTTTAAGAGAAAATTGGGTGAACATGAACGAATACGAACGATTTACTCGAGTCGCCTCTAATACCGATTCGGTTTCCTTTGATCGCCGACCGTTTCCGGTCTCTTGTGCAAACCCCCGAGTAACCTCGTCGAATCGGCTCTGTTAATTTTGAGAGAACACCGGAATTACTGATACTGCCTCTGCAAACGAGATGAGGGCAGTTCCGGAAACGTCGATATCGCATGTATCCACGTGTGGATGCACCACGATGGAAAACGACCGACAGGAAGTGAGCAAGCGAGGGTGGAAGAGAGACGGAGGAGAAACTGGAAACTCGGAGAAGACGCAACGAGAGATTTCGAAGCGTTTGCGAGCTTCAGATTGATTCAGTTTAACTGAATCGCTAGCTTCATACAGTATGGCTCATAAATGGCGCTCGAACATCTATGCTATCGAATATCTATCTTTATTCTCTCCTTAATAATTCCCCTTATATCAGAAAACTCCTACAGGTTTCACACGACTTTGGTTCCTCGATCAAAGTTGAAAAAAGAAATTAATCGAAAATATTTATCTACAATTACGGTATTACTCCGCAATGGAAACTATTCGCGATACGAGGAACAATTTAACTACTATCCTCGCGTACTCACCCGAATCAAGTTCATACTCTTAAACGATCTATTAATCTACAATTGACACCCAAAACAACATTAAAAACACTCGATCAACCCCTGGTGCGACTTTATCCACAACCGCTCCGCCACCTCGCTAATTCCTCGCCCTAACATCAACCCACACCTGAACGACGCTGTAGACGGCGGTGCACGCAGCCACGACATCCCCTCCGCGCGAGGAACGTATCCCCAACCGGCGATTTTCCGGCGGCGAGTCGCGGTGAGGAAGGGTGTTTACTCAAGACACGACAATTCATTACGTAATTGAATTGAATGAGGCCTCTCTCCTCCTGGCCTGTTTCCCCACCGCGTGTCCCTCCTGTTCCTCACCCTCTGGCCAAGGGTAGCACAGCACGTGTAGAAACGACGGTGGTTGCGCGTGTGCGGGTCTATTTGGCCAGGCAGAGAAGGCTGGATGGGGAGATCCATCCATCCCATGGCCACCACACCCAACGAGCATCCACACGGGGCGGAAAGGAGAGGCAACGAGGGAGAAAGGGACAGAGATGGAACTCGGCCCGTGTCTGCCTCGAAAACGCACGCTCGACGGGGGTAGCTACCGAATTAAACGATTAGTTAAACTGATTTCGAGTTAGGCGAATGAATAAGTAATCGGATTTCTCGTTAAGGTAATCGCATTGCGCCCTGATTGGCTCCGTCTGCCTGCGTTATAGACCGTTCCCCTCTCCAACGTTTCGGTATAGCTCGGCTCTCCCTTCCCTCTCTGCCGTTTGGTTATCTTTGTTCCACGAGTGTTAATTCTCTCCTCGTTTCCTTTCCCGTCTCCCTTGCCTCATTCGTGGTTCTCTTTCACCCTCTCGTACGCAAGCGTCATTCAATGTCGCTACGCGTCTCCTTCCTGTCTACCTCCATTTCCGTCGCGCGACTCGCGGCTTCTTTTTCCGCTTTCGAATCCATTCACCTGGATGCTGGCTTTCTGGTTTCGTGTGAAGCCGATGATATGTGTTCCTGGATTGGTTGCCGAATCGGTAGGTATCCGTTTCTTTGGGGATGAGGATTATGATTCGATGATAATCGATCTATGAAGGTTCGCCAGATCCCGTTTAGGTATAATCACGTATACTTTTATCCGTGGCCTCATTGGCAGTGACCGTTGAACTTGGTTTAGGAAAAGTTTTGGATGCCAATAAATAATCTGAAATTAATTTTAATGCAGATTAACAATTCCTCGTTGTACCATTAGTAATTTCATTTCATGAAATTTAGTTTAGTCTTGATATAAACAAGAGTCTAGGATTGATCCAAGTTCAATCAACATCTTACCTTGCTCTTACTTTTCTGATACGCTATTTTTTACCTTGCATCTTTAACACCGTCATCTTCCTATCTTTTCAGGTCTTACCTATAACTTAGACTCAATTCAGACAAGTACTTTATCATCTAAGTTTAAATATAACTCAGATTCAACTCACTTTCTCAAAAATTCCTTGCCGACGTCCATTTGTATCTGACACCCTCTTGTTGCCATCGTTATCTTTCCTTCTTTTACGTTTCTCTCGTTGCATCCGAGTTAGGTTCGCGTTCCCCTTCGTTTTCTCGTCTGTCAGCCGGTTCCTCTCTGTCCATATCCGTCCCAACGTTTCACGGGCCGTGTTTGCCCGAGCAATTACATTCCCGAACGCAATCCCATTTAAATATTGCCGAGTTTGGTAGCGGCAAACACGAGACACGCCGCGTCCTGGCCTCGCAATCCGCTCAGAACGCGGCTAGCCTGCCAAAAGGGCTGTTACACGTCCATTTCGATGTAAAACGTTGCCGCGCAAATATTTTCGACCGCTCTCGAAAGTACCAGCCTCCCTCTTTTCAGTCGTGGGTCTAAGACCGTCGCTTGAATTTCAATTTTCTCCCGAGGACCTTTTGTGGCAGATGATAGAAAAGCCTCCGTAATCAAAGATAAAGGTTCCTCGATACACCAGAAGAACCTGAAACACACCAGCAAAGCTTATAATACAACGTTACGAATTGCAATTAACCCCTTGAGTGTCATGATTCATTGTTAAAAGCCCATTCCACGTTGCCAGAATTTTGAAAAACACTACAGGCACGTAACTACTGGAATAGTACCCCGAAGATTGAATTCATGGTTGAACAGAACGTGACATGCAGAGACACAAATTGAAAGTCGATTGACACGACGAATCAGTTTCAGATTTAACACGGTACAAGTCGAGACGTATGACATAAATATGGAGATATACGGGAAATATGACAATCCGTAGATACACGTGATACTCGCTCTAAATAGACTTTACAATTATTCGTCTAAATGATCGGTCATCTAAATAACAATTAATCGCATATACAACAGGTTACTATTCGGAATAAAACGAAGCTTAAATTCTCACCCCTTAAACCACCCTTCCTTCTCCTAGTTCCTCCCGAGGGTCGGATACGCCGGAAAAACGTCACTTTCCAAAACCGACTCACCCTCCGTCACCAGCCAGTGGATCCTCCAAACCAGCGAGCAAGTGCAAATCATTTTAAACCGATCATCATCCCCCAGTAGCATATCGCGGCATAAACATCGTCGACAGGAGTCGTGAACGCGCATCGTTCTCACCTAGAGCTACCCATCCACCGGGACATGGAACGCATCCTCTGGGGAGGAACATCCGACGTCACGGAGGGTGGGTGGGTTGCGTTGGGGATTCGTAAACGTGGTGGTCGTCGGGCTGTAGAGTGGCAAACGCGGAGGAACAGTGGGCAGAGGGGCTGGTGGGGTGCGGAGTGGCGAAGCACTGGCCAACGTAGGCAGTTCGGCCATCGGTAGGTGGTAGTTTGCGCTTCGCGGGTGGAAAATCGGGCGCAAATGCTAATGAGCCTCGGTTTACGGCCAGTAGCCGGCGTAGAGGGGGTGAACGAGTGAAGGGTGCGAGGATAGGGGCTGCCGGGGGTTGACGACGGTCGACAGGGATGCAGAGAGGAATAGGGTGATGCGTGGGCGTCGCGGATCCGCCTACGAGTCGCTGGATTGGCCGGCGTCCGAATGGCGTCCTGGGGGACGCGTGGCGTAGCGACGCTGAACGTCAGCTACCTCCTGGAGCCACCTCCGGCACCCCCTACGGTGCTCTCGTCCTCGGCGACGAGGTCGACGCGAGAGCCGCGTCGTCGCGCGAGTCTTCTCCGCGAGGATGGAGCAGCTCGCCCAGTTCGTCTCCAAGAGCTTCGACAACGCGGCCGGCGAACACGCGGCATGCAGACCCACCACTGAACGACCCCCATCCGCGAGGATCACCCTCAGTGTAGCTCATTTACTCGGCGATCCTGCGGAGAACGATGCTAGTACGTTTCTTCTCTATTTTCGAGCTCTTCCATGGCTTCCGAGCACCGTCTCTTGGGTTTTAGTGCATCCTGGTGGGTCGGTTTGCGACTTGATGATCGAGACGGTCTGTCACGTGGACTAGTTGTGGTCGAGTTCTGTGTGGGTCAATGGGTGTGATGCTTGTGGGTTAGGCGGATAAGGCCAGGTGTAAGTGCGAGTTGACAGGTGGTGCGATTGATCTTGGATATCGATGCGAGTGGTGCTGGAAGAGATGTAGATAACTTGTGAAGTTTCCCTGAGGTTAGAGAAGTTGATTCCGATGAAAGGATTCGCTTTCGGAGAAATTGGTACACGCTGGTATTCGCTTCCTGAATAATCCGTGTTGTACCGAGGATAAGTATGCGAATGTTCTGCAGCGAGTGTAAGTATGACAATGTTTATTTTTCGTGCTGCTTTCGATAGCAGAATTTCTTCATAGATATACTTCCGGAAATAGAAAACAACGTAGAGGAAATATTCCGTACAGCGTGTGCTTGTCTCCACGAGATATCTCAGCGACATGTCTTTTTCCTATTCGGTGAATTGGCGATCAGTTGATCCTCATGCACGATTTGCCTTCCACTATTTGTTTCCACGAATATCTCGAACGTGCGCCTCCATACTCGAAGATGATATCGAACAAACTCTCGTCGTTGAGATTCTCCGCTCCCCGATACGGAAGTATACTCCCAGAAGTGGAATTCGTGCACTTGAACGCACATCGAAACGTTTATCCCAAACTTCCAGGAACCCTCTCGATTTCTTCGAATAATCTGCTCTATCTGTTTGCAACTACCTCATTCTACTTAATCGTCCGCGACTTAATCTAATCTTCGAATTATCTTATCTCATTGAATTTAAACACGCGAATGTCTCTTTCCTGCGTCCTCTTCGTCTTTTCCACTGGGAACTTGAAAATCTTCGACGAATTTCAAAGCACGGTCGTTCGGGAAATTGTCGTCAGATTTTCTGCAAATTTCCCCGGTGTTTCGATCGCTGATTAATGACATTTTTCCGAGAAAGAGGGCAGCGGGGTTGCTGGAAACTGATTCCTGGCAATGGTTCTCCAGATGTCGGCGCGGCGACACGCGAATCCGCTCAGGATCCGTCGAGCGTCGATGCGAGCAGCGTGGACGAGCCGCCGTCGCCGGAAGGCCGCTTGCAACCGGAAGATCTCTCCGTCACGACCAAGAGTAAAGAAGCGAAAGACATGGTGAACACCGCGGACAGTCTTCCACCGTTGAAGACGCCGGAACTGAAGCTCTCTGTGAGGAAACTGTTGGGATGCAGTCCGTCACCGCCACCGATTTCGAGAGATCAATCCGCCAGTCCGGAGAACTGCGTCGAGTCGAAGAATCAGGCCTCCAACGACGTGAAAGCGACGGATCTGAAGCTCCAGTCGCAGGTTTCCAGGTCTCTGATGCAGGGACAGGAAGAAGGTGCCAAAGGTAAGAGGGCTGTTGAATAAAAGTGATAGATATTAAACAGTTTCGCTTGAAAACTTAAAAGCTAGCATAAACAGCACTCCAAGCTAAATCTTTTATTCATAATCATCATAAGTAAATCATGGGGCACTCCATGTGTTTTATTATAGTATTATCACTATATTGATAGTGATTTATTTTAATACGATTTCACATGGGGTGTTTGGTTGATGGTACCTTTTAAAGATTAAATAAATTTTGGTATTCGCGGGTGATTTATGTTATTATGGGTTATTAAAAAGTATCGATGATAAATTTAAAGTTATCAAGCTACAAAGTGGAAGAAGAAAAATAATGTTAAAGAGATCTTGATATCTTTTCTACGAAGATCGGTCTATCGCGATCCACCATTGCGTTTGATTTCAATCGACTATCTTTGAGTTCCGATTAATTTAACTGAAATGATAAATAAATGATAAATAAATGATGATTTTTCGCGTCGTTAGAAGCGGGATAGTACCTTGATATCGTGATTTCTAATCACTCCTCGAAAATATTATATCTTTTGTAGTGCGGCTCGTGTTTTGAGGGGTTCAAAGGAGGTAACTCGTTCTTGTTTCGATAGTAAAAAGGTCAGGAACCTCTGGTGAATTCCGTGGCCCGACACGTATCGTCGGAGGGTTCGATCTTCGTTTATAATTCAGCACGTCGTCCAATAAAGCTCAGAAGTGATTGGGAATAGCTGACCGTTCACAACGTAACGATCACCGACCTCCAATTTTGCCCACATGCCAAGTCGACTTCAATAACAGCCATTCAACGTCCACCACTTGCACTTTCCTTCTGCTCTACCCCCTTCCTCGTCTTCCTGTTTCATCGCAACCTTTCATTTAAATCAATTCTATTCTCGGGGATGAGGAGTTAAAGAAGTTTCCTTGACATTCGAATCTTCTTTAACCCTCGTTCAATTCCGGAGTAGCAAAGGAATTTTGAATACTTTTGGCGTATCTATTTCCTTCTGCTAAATACACACGAGTCATTCAAGCGATTCAAAGTGATTCATTCTACTTTAAAAATTTTTCTAAATTAATAACTCACATTACAAATATAGTTTGTTGCATTACAACTACCGACATATGTAAATAATTAAAATAAGAATGTATGTAACTTAATACAAATCAAGATTAATTTTATAAAATCAAAGTACGATGATCCTCTCTAAATTTCTGCGACAAAATTCCAACGAAGCGACCGGGAAATCCTCTCATCATCCTCTAAAATCCATCGAAAGCACGAACTTCCCGCACCACCCCATTTTCCTCTTCATTCGTCCGGTCTACCAGGAAAATCCAAAAAAATCCCGTCAAAAGACCAGGAAACACCCCCGCCTATAGCGCAAACTTTCGACGCTCGTAATTTACAAAACGTCAAACGATCGGTGACAGTGGTTACAGCGGAGAAACAGTCGGCGAAGTATAGCCGGGTGGGTAAAAAATGCAATCGACAGGCCGGACGTTACATACGCGTGGTTAAATTGGATCCAAAGCGGATGGCACGGTCGGCCAGGGGGATGAAAATCGCGTTTAAAAACTGACGCGTTCAAGTAACGCCAGCGTTGGTTCCTCGGCACGATAACTCGGCGTCTATTGCGGCTGGAGCTCGCATGAATTTATGGTTTAATATGCGGCCCGCCGCGTTAGTTGTGTACGCCCCCTAACACGCGCCTCACGGTTGCAGAGGGTGGAGAAAAGGGGAGAGGAAGAGGCCGGTATCTCTCTCTTTCCAGCTCTTTCCGCTCCTCTTTTCCGCCTGTATCTCTCGAGGGCCCATAACTTTTCCCGATTAAGCGCAAATCAAAAAGCAATCTGCCCGGCCGGCAGCCATCGGACGCGCCCAAGTAAAACCATAAATAACCGCGAGTTGAAGAAGCGGCGAGGAGTCGGTGAAAACTCGTTGGTCTCTTTGGTTCCTAGAAAAAGGTAGTGGAGTGGGTCCAACGATGTTTTCTCCCACGTTTCGGGGGCGGGTTTCGTTGGACTGGTTGGAAAGTATTGTCACTTAATGCCTCCGCCATAGTAATGCCTCTTTTCTGCTTTTGGTGCTTGTACGTGCAGAATAGAATTGTCTGCGGGGAAAAAATATGACTATTAGCGTTTAAGTACATAGATACTTCATGTAATTAATACTAGAATTACCGAGTTATAATATGTACTCGTATTAAGTAAACAGAGATTGGAAGATAGATAATAATAATTAAAATGATACGACGCTGTATAGATACCTATAAGGTATAATCTTGCTGTATGTCTACCTGGATAATAGTCAATACTGCCTTTGCTAAAAACAAAGTTAACAGGTGTTAAGCACAATCTTAGTCGCATGGCGAGCCAGAATCACCATTGGAACGCAAGTGATAAATAAAAGATACAATATATTAAAATGTCGGTACGAACCTGGTCCAGAATGGATACCAATGAGAATAATGCACAAGCACGCTCCAGTAAACTCATCGAGGGAACATTCTGCAATGGAAAATCTTGGTTTCAATCGCTAATTACCAAACTATTACACAGTCTTATCTCAAAACGATTATTCATCGATACGTTTCCGATAGCCTTCCAATATCATGTTCGATCCTCGTTCTATACCCAATTCCACCAGGCGCGATTTCACGTGGCATGCGACGTCCATAGCAGACGGGATAATGGGGACGATATTTCACGACTTACGGCGAGAACCGACGGGCGACACGACATAACAAATATCGTTGAAAGAAAGTGGCCGATGTCGCAGTAGATCACCACGTTCCTGGGCCAGCCACTTTGCCTCGCTTGGCGTCGATCTCACCCGCGACCTCGCGCACGCGTTCCCTCTGCAAATGGCCATCGAGGTGCTGGCTGCGTTTGACCCCTGGTCAAAGGCCGTGCTACGATGTTTACGACCCCCAGTCCCGTAAGTTTTTGAGGTATGGCGATGGCTGTTAGGTCGTTGCTAGAATTTCTCTGGATATTTACAGTACAACCCTCGGCTAGACCCCGGTGAATCTTCTTTGAACAGGTTTTAGGCGAACGTGGAATATAAATAATGCTGCAACCCATGATTCGTACAGTGTAGAATTATCGTTCGATTTCGTCGTGCTTTCGAGATCGAGGAAGTTAGGGTATTCCTTAAATTCTTTGGAACTTAATCGAAATCCAATTGGTTTTCCATGGGCTCTCGAGACGAGTTTCGATTGAAGTGGAAACGAATGTAACGGAGCTCAATAAGATTGACATCTTAGGGATACTGATTATGATCACGCTTAATCGTGATAATTAAATTCTATTCCGACACGCCGATTGAAAATCGCTGATCTAAATCAAGCGGTATCCAAAAAATTAAGAAAGTACAGATTCTTTATCCTTTCTGTCCTCGTGCCAATTTACTCGCGGAAACTTTCACGGCTGAGTGCCATATGCAGTTACAACGTGAACGCGACAAACTGGCAAGGGGGTTAAGCAGGGTTGTCCCGACGCTTTTATTCGCCTAATGGTTGCGATATCTCGACTCGTTTCGCGAGGGGGAAAAAAGCACATAGCCACGATCGGCTAGCTGGTGCACGAGGGGGGCGAGGGTGGTTTGACTGGATCAGGCCAAGAGGGCAGCGCTCTTAGTAATCGAATTAGCGGCCCCTCGTGTCCGAGTGTGATTGCTTCGGGTTTTCCAGGAGGGTTTCACTGCCGCCCATCCTCTCTTCTTCTCTCTTTTGCTGCTTTCGTTTTGTCTCTCCCACGTTGTCTTTCTGATTTCAACGATACGATACCGCTGTTCCAGCAACCAGTTCGCACCTACGATTCACTTGTTACTGTTCCCGGTCGTAGATTGCCTGTACACTGAGGATTTCCAACACTTGAACACCTGCAAAAGGAACACAGGATTAGATCGTATCATAAAATCCCAGGTGTATATTCAATATGTTGGGTAGCCGAGGGTGATATTATTCTGTTTTTCAAATGTAGAGTCTTAGGTGACTCAAAATTCGATATCAGCTAACAATTTAAGAAAGTAATCACCCCATTCACGCTCTTAAATCAACTACACCTGCCTATCTCAAAGTACCCACTCTATTACAAGCCACTCGAAACCCTAACATTCCCTAAGAGAATGTCAATCTTCTGTCTGTCGGAAGTTCGTTGAAAAACAAATCGCCCATCAAATCGTTGGCCATACGACCAATAAACCGCTCGCAGCATCGAATCGCGGACTCGATATCGTTAAAACGATCAACAACGGGAGACAGCTAGAAATCCAGACAGAGCGGCTAGAGGGGTGACGAAAGCGTGGGGTAGGGGTAGTTTGATGATGAAGGGGCGGATGACTGGGACGAGAACGGGTCCGGAAACCGCGCGAGTTATTTTGCTAGGAGGGGTTTTAAACCGCTGTACATATGGATGCGGGCTTCGCTCTGCCAGGCCTCCGATTGGATTACGTAGGTATGCGCTAATTGATTAAAGCGCGATACTGTGTCGTCATCGAGACTGTCCTTGTAGCATCTCCATGTTTTAATCGAGACTCGACACCGTCTTCGTTTTTCTTCCTCGACATCGTGATTTTCTCACCGGTGTGATCGAACATCTTCCGAGTCTCCACCGTCTCGTTATTCCTCTTCGTTTCTCTTTATTTTTAACTTCCATCGCTACCTTCCGTTTCAACGTTCGTAATTTGCCAGGTGAAACGAATGGCGAGTTTGCAAATATTATCTCTGCCTGTTTTCAGTTAACTACCGTGGCTAATGAGAGGGCGACGCGTTGTTTTGCTTTAGGGGGTGCTGCTGGTCATCGAGGGAGAAATCGATGGTAATCGATGGTAATTGACTTTGAACAATGACACTAGCCTATTGTTAATGAATGTTATCGATAACAGTTACATTTATTGTCACGAGAAACCAGCCTCCTCTCTCGCCACCCCAATAATGTCCACCGTTCGTAAAGACCTTAAATCAACCGTCCTAATCCACTTACAAATAATCAAACCAAACCGGTGAACTATCGAAATCTCCGCCAAACAACCCCCGCGTTTCTCAAACATCGTTAATGATCAGTACAAACGCCCGATTCACATAGGATCCATCTTTACGGAGGTGAAAATGTTGGCGGACAGATGCAGAAAGCCGAGTGGGGGTGATTAAGGTGGCGGCCGGCGGAAGAGGGAGAAGCTAAACAGCTGGGTAGAGGGGTGGAAGGGTAACTAACGACCCCGTACAAGGCTGCGTAGCTCACCACTTTGCTAAATTATATAAATCACGTCCCCTTCGTCAAGGGATCTTACGCGAGACGCTTAATCCACCCCTCTGCCTCCGCCGCCTCTGTTCACCGGAAGCTACGGCGCCTCCTTCCAAGGATCTCCCTTGGAAGGCAACACCTTCGCGAGAGTTCTACCGGTAGTTACTTTGCATTAAGCAGCCATTAATTAGATCGTACGCCCGTTAATTATCTACCCGGGCCGTCTCTTTAACTCGCGGCGATGCTTGCGGCTCCTCTGGATGCTGGGCCTCCACCAGCAGTTTTTAAGATCCTCTCTAGGATGACCGGAGAAATTAGCTGGGGTTGACAGTTGGAGGATAATTAGTCCACGGTCGGGCCTTTCTGTCGAGATGATTGGGTTGGTTAACGTGTTGATCTGGAGGAAGTGATTATTCTTTGATGGAGTCCTTGCGGAGTACCTCTTCTTCGAGAGCCGAGGTTCTTGGTGAAGCTACTTGCTAGCTTCGAGTGTTTCCTTGGGCTTTTCGTATAGCTTCCTAAAATCGAAGAACATTTCTGTTTATCGTGTTGTGAAAGTTAAAGTCTGTGTCTTTAAAGTTTCACCGTGCAAGTTTGCAAAATTATAATTCCACGGGGAAGGATAAAACGCGAAATTTAAAGTCAAATACAGTAAAGTGTGTATTGCACGAAGGTTTTTGTAGGACACGAAAATTTGAGCAATTTAATTCGACTTATGTTAATATGTTCACCGGCTAGAAAGGAGACTCGAGTTTTTCCATGTTTTCGAAGAAGCGAAGAATCCGTTTTATAAGAACGAGAGTTATAGATCGTATTCCAGAAGACGCGTCTCTGATGTCGACTAATCGGAACTTCTTTTCGTCGCGTAATTTGAATAAGATCCTCGTAAAAGGATGGAATTTATGTTGATGTCGGTCAGACCGGAAGAAATGACCTGTGAACGATTCGAGGAGATTAATTTGGGATTTCCTCGTGACCGCTCTCGTGCTCGTGAATTAATCCTCGTAAAATGTCTGACTCATCCGAATCTCGTAACCCGAGGATCAATTTTTACATCTACATAAAAGAAACTGGAATAAAATTGGAGGAAAAAGAGAAAAGAAACAGCGGAGAGAAAGAAATTACATTTCCAGTGCATTAATCAATCGTATTTCTCGAATTTAATACCTGAGCAAATATCTTCGGAAACTTTTTCAGGATCGAATTGCCGTAACAACGGGAACGGAAATGGAAAGCAGAGAAGATCTCGAACGAATTTCACTTTGGAACAATTGGCTGAATTGGAAAGGTTGTTCGACGAGACTCATTATCCAGATGCGTTCATGAGAGAGGAACTCAGTCAGAGACTCGGTTTAAGCGAGGCGAGAGTGCAAGTCTGGTTCCAGAATCGGCGTGCCAAGTGTCGCAAACATGAGAGTCAGTTGCACAAAGGTAAGTTTCAAGGAAACAAGAAGGAAAATGTGTCCATTTGATGATTCATTGTCATATAAAATCAACTAGTCATTCCAAAATTGCTTTCTTCTCTCTCTTCTTCCTAGAAACACAAATGAAACTTAATTATCATCGCATTGTTTCTTAATAATTAAAGAAACGAATTACCAGATAACTTCGAATTGTAGAATCCAATTGGAAGATAATACGCACGAGTTAAATTGTTGAAACTTACAGGTGTAGCAGGTGGAATGGTACTGGCGCCTCGCAGCCCACCGGCAACCCTGGAACCCTGCCGAGTGGCGCCGTACCTGCCAGCCTTGAGGTTGCACCCCCCGATGCAGGGTGCCAGTGGCAATATGACCACCGCGGCAGGTTCTGCCTTCGACCCGGCAGTCCTCCATTACGCGGCAGCCGGCGGTCTCTTCTGCCTTCCGCCTCCACCGCCTCCACCACCAACATCCAGCCATCCGCACCCACATCCCCTGAGCCTGGCGGCTTCCCTGGCCGCTGCCGCGGCACGTTCCAAGAACAGCAGCATCGCTGATCTCAGGCTGAAGGCCAGACGACACCAGGAAGCATTGGGACTGGACAGGCCCGCGTAAAACGAAAAATTCGGAGTCCTCTAAGACCGTTCGTATGCTGTTTCCTTGCACGGTGGTGAGTATGGTATCGTTCTGGGAGTTTCTACGCTTGGTGTGTCGAGCCTAAGGGTCTATTTCGTTGGAAGAAACTGTCTCTCGGAAGATTCTTTCCTTCCATTCATTTATATTCAGTAGAGGGTCGGTCCGAGGATCTAAAATTTTGAGTAAATGTTCCTTGTAGTAGAAATCGTTTTAAAGAGGATTTGGTTGAAGTTCGCTTGAACATAACTGACTCGCCACCGTCGTGGAACAGTATCGGTAATTAATCCGTGAGGAGTATAGCAATTTGGCTTCTTGATTGCCGAGTGTCCTCATCCGGCGATGGCGAAGGAACTTTTTAACTTTTCATTGTTTATTTCATTGTTCATTGTTCTATAGTTTATCGTGTACGTTATTCCTTTTATTACACGTCCTAGAGACGATCCGGTGGAGCTCCGATACGTAGAATCATGACGTTGAGGATACTCGTCAGCGAGACAGCTGTATCAGTTCGTGTCCGAGAAGTACAAACGGAGACTCGATGTGTATAAAGTGAACGATTCGGCGAGAAGTGTGTATTATACATATAACATAAAGTATTATACATAAATATAAATAGACGAGGATAGTAGCTGGGCTTGGAGAACGAAAACGATGAATTCGCACAGGGCTCGTTCCATCCGTCGCAACGACGAAAATATCCTCGTTCAGAGACGACGGAATTCTCTGTATTTCGATTTTCATTTTTTTCTCACTTCATCCGAATAAATGATGAAGTGAATGTAAACGAAGTTTCGAGAATTCACGGACGAGATCAAACAGTCGATGTGGAAAATTCGACAAAGATTTCGGTAGGTGTCCAGTGTCTCAGTGTCAGAGGTAATTAACACGAATTCGGTGAAGGCGTGTTAAGGCTGTTCTTGGATACATGATTGTCACTCTGTATACTATTAGCTTTAAAATATATAAACTTTGAATCTTCAACCGAGTCGTGCATCATTTATTGTTCTCACTACCCCAATGAACACTTCGAATTAATCACAGGGATATTGTAAGAAAATTAACAGTGTAAAATTTACAGTGTGTTCTAGAAACTAATTTACGTCTAGTCGAATATTGAAGGTAAACTAGTCTTTAAAAATTTCATGTAGTTCTCCATTTTAATTTAAAATCTAGAAACTAATTGATATAGACTCATCGTTTTGTTTCATTATAAATTATTGATGACTTAAATATAATAGTACAATTATAACAATGAAACAATTTAAAACATGTACATATATGAATGTAAAATCCGACCGTTACCAATGAACAAATATTTCATTGTTTCATTACTCAACTTCTTACATCTATCCATCGATTATTCGACACGACTTCCAATCGATTAATTAACTGAGATTCAGCCTGATATCCAAATCCGATTAAACCAAACCTTTCGCACCATTTACTTCCTCCGTCGCTTAGAACCCATCAAATAATCTTGCATATTGCTTAAAAAAAATAAGGTAAGAATGTTAGACTGAAGGGAGAATTGTATTTGATAAAAAAAGAAATAATAATTACTTGGACATGCTCCTAATCTTCCGACTCGTTTAAAAGCCTGGTCTCTTAATTAAATTGACTATAATTTTCTATTTCTCTCGCGTAGGGCATTTACAATAATCTCAATCACTTGGTCCAAATACTCTTCTTTCAGCCCCCTAATACCGCAGCCTCTGTTTATACCATAATCTCAACTAGTCGATTCAAACGCTCTTCTTTCGCACCCCTAATGCTCCCCTAAGTATCTACTCTCCATTCACGCATCAATTCCTGCAATTTAAATATTTTTTGGTCGCTTAATAAAAATTCTATTCTTATACTTCCGCAATAATTCGAATAAAACATGATCCAAATAAAAAAAAAAAGAAATATCTCCAGTTCCTTCTACCCTTCTCCACTCTTTGTTAGATCTACCCTATATGGGAGAGAAAACATCAATCGATCGATTCGAGCAGAAAATTATAGCTCAGAATTGCGAATTCTCTGGTTCCTTCGCGCTGGTAACGAGCTGGTGCACGCTCGAGTCGGCCAGGGACAAATCGCACGTCCTGAGACCGTGGTCTAAGACATAATTCTTAGGGATGATTCACGGCTGGCTGGACAGAAGGACTTCTGGTGGTCGCGATGCCGAAGCGCCCCCGGGACGCTGGCCAGTAGCATCGTCGTCGGGGCGCTAATGCAATAACGCGTCGGTACGCGGATAAATCAAGCCGGCCGAATCGTTCCACCCAGTGCTGTGCCATCTAATCGCGTTACCCCGCTCGTCCCACGGGCGCCATTACCATCTACTTCGTGCCTGTGCGTTGGAATAACATTTCTTTAAAGTTTCTCGGCTTCTTCAAATCCTTTGAACCTTTTTTTCCATCGTTAAATCAGACTTTTATTTGTATTTTATTAATTGTACTGTATCTAGATTGCTGTTCCTGACGAAATTAACGTTTACCTTTATACAGATAGAAAACATAATTATACATACCTACCTGGCTTCATTATACCACTACGATATATTTAGTTAAGCATTATAGGTTGGTAATCCTTGTATTGATACTTTCACGTCGTACTTTGTATCGAAATATTTCCCGCGTAATTCTATACATTTGCGAAACGAGAAAGAATTTTCATTACTTCGAATTTAGACGAATTATGAAATAAAAAAATTTCGAATCCTACCGTTACAATTTTTTCGTATGCATCGATTTCATACGATACAGGACGAGACACGAAATTCACTGTACTCTGACGTCTTATTCAGCTTTCCATCTCTCTTTCTTGCGCAACAACGTAAACGATTTGGTTAGGAATTTTTTGTGGGGTCGAAGTCGTGTTGTTTCGCGATTCGTTTTGTGTTAGCGTATTTTAATTGTGGAACTTTGCAGCGTGCATGTTTTGCAGGTAAATCAAGCGGGCGAATCAGTTCGAAACGCGGCGTCGCGTAATCGCGTTAGCCGGGATTCATTCTGGACGCTCCCGAGGGCGTCGTTATTGTCCTATCCGTGCGCGTTCGGTCGTGCCGTTACGAAACGGTACGCTCGCTCGATAGAAGCATCTGATTAAAAAACAAAACGACTCGGAATTGCGCGACGATTCGGTTTTGAAACTATAAATACACAGAGTACAGAAAGAAGATTTGATTCACGGTTGGATTTAACGAATCCCTCTCTTCCTCGGGAAACGGAATCGAAACGAAACTAAGACGAAACACTGTTTGCAAAATGTAGCGTAAAATCAAGCATATATTGTATAAAGAGAACTAACGAAGATCGATCGCAGCGACACATACAGGTGGATCGATCTAATTACATAGAGATTTGTTTCCAACAGTCGATGATCGATTTTGATTGACGCATTGTCGTTCAATGTGAATTCCCGCGAGACGTCGTGCCCCCTCGGTATCTTCGGTGTAAATAAAATAAAGCAAAATTCTCGAGTATCGGAATGAATTTCACGAGAAAGGGGGAGAAGATGAAAAGATAAAGAGAGTGGGAAAAGAAAAAGCATTTCGTCGCTTATTTTAATCCGAGTTTAAAGAAGTTTCCCTTTTCTGTTGCTCGTAAATTGGCCGTCGTTTGTCTGCCACTAAGGGATACTGCTTCAAGGGGGTGAAGATCTCCCCTGACAGCGGGAAAACGCTGCTCGTCTCGTGGTCCCCCGAGAAAACAACGCGATTCTACTATTTACGCGGTATACATTTGTATAGAAATGTCCCTTTCGATGTTTCAATGTGATCTTGATTGATCTCATCGTTGAGAGTATTGATATGCCATTTTACGATGCTGGGATTGTATGGTGCAATACTATCACTATGATTGATCAAAAGCGTGTGTATGATATCATACGATTACGTATTAGTATACTTTATTCCAATTCTTACAATTAGTTAGGTTAGGTTCTTTCAATTCAAAACGACACGTTCAGTACGACGATATATCCGATTCTAATCACGATTTGTTGAACATAACGACGAAAAGATGATTGAGACGTACCGTTCAGTTGGTGGACCAGTAACTGCGATATAATGTCCCGCGAAAACCAGCGACGATCATCAATTACTAGCTGCCCTTCGTCGAAAAGTCGACAAGTCGAGAGCGTAGAATAATCACGCGGGGAATGAAAATGGATCGTCGCGGTTTCGTAGCCCCTTATGGTTGATCACAATTTATGCCGTGTAATACCGTTACATCGGAATCATGGTCTATCTCTTATCCGATTCGATCACGTATTTATGCGTTCATCAAAATCACGCGTCAATCTGTGACTGGATGTCGTTCATCCGAAATGTTAATCATCATTTTTCCATGTTACCAAGAGTGTAATTTCTTACGATAAAATCGAGACCAGCCCGTCGAATGTGTCCACGAGGATTAATGAATTAACGACGTAAACGAATCATCGAACCAGACCAATAATTCGCGATTAAATATTGCAGTCCCACGGTCGATACATTGAGTCCGGTAACACCGACACCGAAAATAATTATCCGCGACGACGGCGACCTCCCTGGAGCCTGTTAAATCGGCTGTTTACCCGATTTCGACGTGCACACGGTTGCAGGATAATCAATCGGTTAACCGACAAGCCATGAACGCGTAATGAGCAACAATTCGGTTAGTCGGGCTCGAATAAATTATTCAAATTACACACCGTCGATTAACTCGATCGCGTGATTCTATATCGACGGAGCACGGGAAAGAACGCGTCCAAACCGGCCCGGACAAATAAATCAGGAACGATGAATGGTAAAATGATTATCCTTTGCCTTATTCGCGGTAATCCGATCGATTTATGTTATTAACTCTGATCGTCGAATCTCTTCCTCTGTCTTCTATCGCGAAAAACATAGATTCGAATCAGGTGCCAGGAAGAAATAATCATTCCTTGCTAACAAAGTCGATTCGATTATCTAAGCAATACTTTTGACGCTTCTTTTGCGTAATCTTTGTTTTAAAGCAATTATGATTGATCGAAATAAAGACGAAATGCTTTTTCTTTCTCGCGTAGTCTCTTGTAATAAAATATTTTTGAAGAAATATCGAGATTTTTATTCCCGCGTTAAATTTACCGAAGGAACACGCAATAAAGAAAAAATGATGCCATTGCACGATTGATAAATAGGAACGCCGCTAGATATCGCTATATACCGGAAGGCGAACGTGTAGTCGACCATGATACATTAAATAATAATGCCAGTGATTGCGAGAAACTCGGCTCTCGCGGCGGAGGTTGCTGTAGCTCCACGAGGTCGATCGAGAGGGGTAAGGGATGCTGAAGAGGCAGGGGAGGTTTGGTGGAAGCGAATGGACCAAGGGATGCAAGAGGAAAGACGCTGCCTCTACACCCCCACCAGATATATCATCGCCTGGCAGTTATGTGTGTCATGAATTTTAGATTATCCTTGGATTAGATTAAGGGGCGGGGGTGGAAGGTGCAGCAGAGGCAGCCAACCAGCCCCTTGGTTCGCCAGTCAGTACCGTAGTAGGATACCAGCGTGCCCGCGTGAATTATTTTCCAGTCCTCTAACATCCCACACCTCCTACTCGACGATTGATTTCTCACTTTTCCCTGGCTGGATAGCAACTTTCTTCAACGGCGTTTATAGCGTTCTTCATTTGCCTCTAAAGTTAAGTACTTTCATCTCAAGTTTCTGCCAAGAATTCTTTGTTCGAATAACCTAATTCATATAGTTTATACAACGTTAGATCCTGATCTGACTATCCAACAACGAAATAAGAGATATCCAATCAAAACGTTCAGGAATCTTGAAACATTTTAATCCCAACCAAACCTGGTCATCCAGAGTAGAGACAAAAGCCAAAGTTTCTACCAAACGTCCAAAAGTTTGAAAACCTGCGAACCTAACCATACCTGGGCATTGAAAGGACAAACAAAGAGTAAGTCTGCCTCCATACACCATTCGTCTCCCTAAAGCTATTGCAGGAGTGTCTCCACGTTCGAAAACCAAGTGGACAAGACTAAAAGGAGGAAGGGGAGAATAGAATGGAAGAAACGAGGAGCTAAACGGTACTTCCCCGCCTCCTGGGCAGAACCGATGCCGAATCAATTCGCGTAATAGTCTCTGGGGTAGCGGTGGGAAGGCAGGGGTTAAATCGACTGCAACTACCTCCACCATGGTCCCTTTTCTCAAACAGAGACGTGGAACCGCTCGGATACGGGCCATTACCACACCTGTCCCTCAAGTTTCGCCCTCGAAGAGAAGGAGATCGGCTCAAACGAAACGAGCCAGCCTCTAATGAAGAGAAGCAATCACTTAAGCCGGCCGTTAGACCGATCGGACGTGGGAACGCGTTTTATCTGGCTCGGGCCACGCTTTTATGCGCCACTACGAGAAACGTTTATAGCCATTTTACTGCGTCGGAATGGTACACACCATCTGAATGCTCCTGACGAGCTCTAACGACATTACCAACGAATTTCCGAAGGAGCTTTAAACTAGTGGAATTGTTTATCCAAATGGTAGAGAACTTGACGTTTTTTCCTTTTATTAGAAATTTGACTTGGTTTTCTAAACGTTCTGATTTTTCAGGGAACAAAATTCTTTTTGGATCTGACACCTTTTTCTTAAACTTTGGTCTCTGTGCGAAGGAAAACTGTATCGTTCCGGTTGGTAAAGTTAATATGAAAAAGATATAGAGTCGTCTGTTGACCTTGTAGAGGGTAATTCACGAAGAACAAGATCCTAAGAGTCCTCGAGTCGTTTGACACGGTTTCTTTCTCCAAAATCAATCCACCATTTAACATGACAGAGAAACGATTCCTATTACGTGATTTAATGATATCGTTATCCTATTCGTTGTGTTTTTAGTTGAAACAGCTAATTGATTTTGGACTAATCGGCAATACCCCGTAATACTTTTAGAGTTTTTTTTTTTTTTTACAGAACTGAAATAACAAGTGTTTTATATTTTCACATACATTTATTTGAAAAACGACAGCGTTCAATCTTAGCATATCTACAAAGGAAAGGGTATCTTCGCAAATAAAACACTGATTTAGAAAGGAAAAAAAAAGGAGCCTGATGACTTTCTAGAACAAACGGATAAAAGGAATAACCCTTAAAAGTTGGATATTCCTGCGTCCGATGATATTTCTATTCAAGCGAAATACTTTCTGGAATAAATAAAATAAATTAAAACATAACAGGGGAATGTAAGTTTCATGTGATAACTCTAACTAATAAATATTGTTTGCAATTAAAAAAATGAAACGATGTGTTCCGATAGAATCTCGGGACTGCACCGTGTGACAGGCCTATTACCACGAACAAACAGGAAATAATTAAAAGAACAGATTTCGATAGAGAAAAACTGGATAAAGGGACACTCGCATAGGTTGTCTTTTATGCTATTATTCCTCAAGATTTATTTCCAATGGCATGGTCACGTAGCACACAGAGAGCCAAGAGAAAGTAATCGAGAGACGGATCGTTTCGATTGTGCGCGTGCATAGGTACAATACATGTGTATCGACAAAGAAGAGCAGTGGAACGCTATGACCGTACCGGAAACTGGTCTTCGAACCGTGAGGTAACGATCTCGATAACGGTCCCACGCAGCGTCGTAGAATCATGAAACGCAACGATACATTTAAAGATTCAATTTCTTAAACCTAGAAAGAAAAGAAAGGTGACAATCCGTGTTCTCTCGGCGCCACGATAATTCCTTCTATATAGGTTCGTGTACGAACACACGCAGAGAGAAAATGAAAATAGATTTCACGTCTGTTTGGTCGCTGAAAGACATATTCGAACGGTCTTTGCGTGCTTACGTGACGCTTTTTCTTTTCTATATCTTTCTTCTCCTTTTTTTTCTTTTTTTACTTCCTTTTATTTCATTCTTCCATATTTTCCTTTTCTCTTTCCCCCCATTTTTTTTTTTTCTTTTACAATAAAAAGCCGACTTTTGATTATGGGCCCCGAGGATCGCAATTCCTACCGATGAAAAGTCGAACGATGATCCTTCCATTCATCGATTACAACAACAATAATCGTAATAATCATAATTATAATTATGTAATAAAGTGTTCAAACGACAGCATAAAATAAGATTTCACCGATCACAATGAGACGATTGCCAGAAGCTTATCATATCGGTATACAATACTGAGTCAAGAGTAGCGTGTCAGTTCTCTCTCGGCTTTTTCATCACTTTCCCCCCTTTTTTTTTTCTTTTGTCTTTTTATTTGAATTCACGTTCCTTCTTTTGTCTTCTTCTAGCGCGACGATTCTCTCCTCTATACATTGAATTAAGTGACTCGAGAAAACGAATCGTTGGATACTTGATTTCCCTCGTTTTCGACGTACAAAATTCGCAAACAAGCATTCGTCAGCACCTTTCGTTGCACCTTGACAAGCGTGTGTCTGTGTGTTTCAGTGTATACGGTTTTGTTAGTGTTAGTGTGTAAGAAAGAAGGAGAAAGGGGCATAGAGCAGTCTCTCTCTATATTTGATATTTATAAGAAATTCATGCAAAGAAAACTCGTTTTTTTTTTTTTTGTAATCTCTAATCTCGAGTGTTCCTCTCATCTATTAGGTATGTGTGTATGTATATAGAGAGATTTGTGTGTGTACATCTATATACACACGCACATACGTATATATATATGTATATATATATAATGTATACTTAAGTACTAGGCAGTCAAGGTGTGCAACAATAAAAAGAACACCGTTTTACGACATTTTTCTTTCTCTATACCGAGTGTGAACACTGGACAGAGGAATTCGCTGGCGCTTGCGAGACGCGAGAGAACAGAACTCGATTACCACGGGGATGTTTCTTGTTGCTGGTGTTCTTGTTCGTCATTGGAAAAGAAATATCTTCGTGCCGCAAGGATAGGATAATCAGGTACTAGGAACAGCCCCATAAAGTTCCAATCCTTTGAGCGAAAGAAAGGATTTTTGCCTCGTTTTCTTTCCTTTTCTGTGTCACGCGACCCAATCGAGAAGTGCTAATAATCTAATAACGTTCCTTACAAAGTTACATTACGTTCCTTTCTGTCTATCTTTAAATTCTATAAAAAATATCGAGTCATTCTATAAATGATAATTAACAAAGAATCAAAGCGATCCAAAATTTCTAACACGATAACGCGACATATGTTACTCAGGCTTCTCGATTGGAATGATTTGGAAAGATTCCTATATTATACGTACACATGACATACATACGTACATACATACATATAGGCATGCACACGTACATACACGCATAGACGCGCGCGTCCTCACACAAACATATATTATATGTATATATGTATACGAATACGCCTACTTTACAATTTAGGGTGGCATTCGATTCATCCATGATCCATTACATTAAAAAACTAAATTCATCAATTAGTTATAGATTATTCTAACATTACGCATGCTAAAATGTAATTCAGAATATAAAATGAGCGATTTTACGTTCTTCAAAGAACGATCTAATAAAATGCGTTCATGGATTAAGGATAGCGGGGCACCTATCAATCATAGTAAGTGAATACACACGTCCACAAAGTCCCAAAGGATAGGAACTCCTTCCGAACACTGCCCGCACGAAACATTACGATTAAATATAATACACACCGTATAATAATTACAATAATATAGTATTAATTAAGAAATATTATGTTAATAGTTATTTAACCACTTGTATGGCTCAGTCTATTACGCTAGTCTCATGCAACAACAACAATAAAGATACAACAATATATTTACTTATGTTTGTCTCATTTAATTACTTTACTTATGCATTTTCACTTCTTGCTTCTATGTTTACTCGCGATGCAATCATTCTGTAAAGTCTCTCACACACTCTTCTACTTTCTCTCTCTCGCTCTTTCTTTTTGCAAATAGAAAAAACTTGGAAATTTGTCAAATATCAATTAATTTCTCGTTTCACCTTCGTTTTTTTTTTCCTCTTTATAATTAATTACTTTAATATAATATTATGTATAAATAGACGATTCTATTTGTCCGACACTGCTTATTTTCCATTCACTGTCGTATTTCGTTATAAATTTACTTTGTTTTTATGTTTGAGTGAAAGTCCCGAGCAATAATAAATAATCGCGAGCCACGTAAAATCTCGACGTAAGTCATTCACAAAAGTATTCACTTTTATTTGACAAAATCATGTATAGTATTATATTTACAACGATACACAAGATACTACGACAATATGTATCAAATATTTTTTTTTTTCATTCAAAATTCCATTTCATTGTAGTATAAAATTGAATAAGGGAACCTGAGAAAGAGGTCTATTATAAATATATCGTGTATTTGTTTGTTTATGTGTATGTGTGTGTTCATTTGCATACCACTGAAAACATTCTGCCTCTAGCTTAGGAACTATTTAAAAAATATATATATATGTATATATAAATATATATCTCGTGTTTATGTGTACGTGTGTTCGTATAAATTTGAATATGCTATTTAAACACTAGTCAATTCAGCGACAAATATAAGAAACGAAGTGAAAAAATGATCTTAGCGACATTTGTTTCGCGTGTATTATTTACAATACAATATTGGCATATAATAAAAGCAGATAATAATNAATATGCTTTTTCAATATTTCTGTGTAATCTATATAGAGAAAATTTACGGACTTAAGTCGAGAAATCGTACGTGGCTCGATTCTGTTTATTTTTATTTTGTTTACTTCCAAGCCCTTAAGTAATTATAAAAAATAGTAATATCACAAAAATGGCGCAGGCAGAGCAAGGAAAGGACCAAAATTTGGGATAAAGAGTAATGGCAATATGAAAGTTGCCAATTGACAAACATGGATCGAGTCAAAGGAGCGGTCACGAATGTATATGATAAATCTTTCTGTTCTCTACGCAAAACACGGTTCTTTCTTTTTCTTTTTGCTTTTCCACTCAAAACGACGAAAACAGAGAGTGCACGTTTCATTTCTCGTGATCACCTGATATTTGTTCTCATATTTTTCCCGTCAAAGTAGAAATAGAACAGTAAAATAATATCATTTCCTCTCGTTTAGTCTATGGTGACGATAAAAAAATATTCTCACTGTCGGATTGTACTTGTCACACGCGTTGTTATGACTACATGATGGCATCTGTTTTATTTTTTTTTCTCTCTCTCTCTCGCTCTCTCTCTTTATCAAGCGGATGGGAATCGTTCGGCTTGAAAACTACCTCGAATTGGCCGAAAAGATCGTCTCGCTTATTATGATCGCGTAACAGATACAACGCGTTTTTTTTTTCTTTTCTTTTTATAATATCTAATCTCGCCTGCGCTAGTTCATCCTGCCAGTTCTTTTTTTATATATATTTTTTTTTAATTTTTTTATTAATAAAGTTTGATTGACAACAGTGACTCAACGACAGTTAATTTAATTCCATGATCTCCATGTTGAGCTTTTTTTTTTTTACTTGTTCATGTTTGCCTTTTTGTGTTTTTTAACAAATAAACAAACGAAATAAAAATTACAGTTTACGTGATAAAAGTTCTAGAAATCGATTTCTGTGATTTTTGTTACAGATTCACGACATTCGGTAATACATTTGTTATCAGTTTTTGTTTTTCATTTGTCATCGATGCATAAACGCATTTCCCATAATTTCAAGATTTCGTTTTCGTAGTTTCTTTTGTCAGTGAAAACAACGACGACAAACGCAATCTCGTCTTTTTATAATAAAAAGTGCTTGCTTTTTGAACTGGCCCAAAAACTGGACTGGAATGACACAGTCAGCGCTTGAATTTCAAACATATAGTACAAACGCAAAAAGAGATTGAAAAATGAAATGGAGATCAGTGTGTACCGGTACACATGACAAAAATTTTCCTACATCACGATAGATTTCACGTCATAGATTCAAAACTCTGTGAATCGTTACCTGCAAATCATATTCAAACTATATACGCCCCACAAGTTCAAATAACGTCAACACGTTAAGAGGTGATATGCAAGCAAAAATTTGAAATATCTATAGTGATAACAAAAACTTCCACTCTAAAATGTATTTACCTATTTACACTAACATCTAATATGATCCTAATTTAATATTTTAAAAAAAAAAAAAAAAGAAAAAAAAAAAGAAAAAAAAAGTCAAAATTGTCTGTGGGTTAAAACATCGCATTCGATATATATAATCAATAATAATGTATACATACATATACCTTTTCATATGTATGTATACATTGAACCATTTGAAATATGTTCCATTCATACATGACGACAAGGTGTCATATAACCTAATATCACAATCAGCAAGGAGAGAATAAAGCAGAAAAATTTTGGTTCGAAACGAACGGAATGGCACTTTCTCTGCATTTATATTGAGTTTCAACGTATAAAAATACATATTCTCAAAAACCTTCTGTACACTATGAAATTTCTAATAACATACTTCTCTATTTGTTAGCTTTATATCAAATAAGTATTACTATCACTGTCTAAAGCTCTACACAACTCATCAAATAGAATGCGGCACCTCTCTATCTTTCTCAAAAAAGAAAAAAATCGATATCTTAATGTACACATCTTCGATCACAGTAGTTTAGCAAGCTCTATAACGTGAGATCTATACTCTTCTTTTTTTATTTCGGTTATTACTTCTTCTCCTTTTCATTTGTTTTATTCCTTGGCTTTCGCAATTATTTTTCCCCTTCCACGTTAATCGGGAAGTCGGTTTCGTTTAAAAGCTGGGCTAGTTGGTTACCAGCACTTCTTGTCTCGTTTCAATACGCGAGAATTAAACACTTAACAGTGTTATACAGCGCTAATGGAAACGGAGTGTACAGCGTGTAGGTTTTCACTACGTTAAGGTATCATTGTTGTTTTTTTTGTCTTTTTTTTTTTTGCAATGCAGTTTAGCGTCGAAGTTACGATACCTTTAATGTAAAGTGGTCGGTGACCCCAACACAATTCCTCCCTCCCTCCCTCCCGCCCCCNATGACATTTGATTTGTCGTTCTCATTTTTCTTCGTTCCATTCTCACTTCGATTTTTCATTTATATCGCTTGCTGACTGTAGCTCTAATAATGCGTATTAATTCCCCCGAGAGCCTGACGATGACCATAACACGGTAACGACAACGATGTTGATGAGAAGAGGCCGTGGTTTCACCCACCCACCCTGTCCACCCATTGTTCTGTTTCCCGCCCAACCCCTTTCGGCCTGCCCCTTAAAGCGGCCTTCTGAAAGAGACACAATTAACTCCCATTAACATACTTTCAAAACGAATTATATACTGAATTAATCGTCATTCCTTAAATTTCGGTGCATAAGACTATTGAGAACTTATTGTAATTGATACAAGTATAAAATTTTCCAATTTCGTGGAGAATTTTGAACTCGACTTACCGCATTTAGGCGGGCCTGCTCAGACGCCATACATATTATGGAGTCGTTCACTAAGTTGTGGTGGGAACTGATCTGAAAATCGTTTCCAATTTTCCGCACCAACTTGATTTTTAAATCCGTGTAATATCTAGAGAAGAATAGATTGTGCAGTGTTAAAAGAGAACAAAAGTAAAATAATGAATGAAAACAGTTTGAATTATTAATTTATTCTGATGTACCTTTTGGAACATATCCTTAAGATCTTCTCTAGGCGTGACCCACGATGCGACAGCATCACAGAAGAATATGAAATCTTGCACAACTCCTGCTGGATTTACCGTGATCATCTGACACATACCTCTAAATGCTGAATCCTTTTCTTCATTGTCTCTTATGCTCCTCAAGGAAGTGCACCTAATAAAGTATATGTGCACATTATGAAGCAGATGATGCTAATGATATAAGAAGGTATATTTATCATAATTGAACAATATATTATATTATATATGATATTGATGTTTATTTATGTTAGATAATAAGCTTTGAAGGATAAATTTATTGTATACTTCTTCACTTACTACTGACCAATGTACCTATTAATGATAAATGTACCTTCTTTCTAATTAAGATGTTTACATTCATAAGAATATGATTGTGGCAAAAAATGACAACTAGTCATTTGATATAATATTCATTCCCACAAGTTATGTAAGTTATACGAACAAATTTCCACAGCTATAATTAATGTGGCAAAATTGTTGGTTTCTTTAAGGCCAGTCCTATATTTAAATGTCTCGTGTTTTTACCAAACTTTACCTTCCTTACATTTTGGTTTTTTAATTTGTTGATGTTAAAAATCAAGAATTTGAAATCCAAACTATTGATTTAACAAAATGTAAATAAGAAAAATTATTATCTAATCTAATATATGATAAGATATACAGTTTTTGTATTAGATGTTTTGTAATTTTGTATCTCTTTGATGATATCTCACCCAACAGAAATTCTCTATGAGAATCATTTAATTAACGTTTTGAAATAATTATCAACATACTAGAACAATTTCATTAATTAAGGTGTGGTTTACATTTGACATCATCTCTTTAAGTTTTCATGTTTCGAAATTGCAGAATAAAAGAACATTAGCAGTAGTTATGATAGCAAGAAGATAACTAAAATGTATTTGACAATATCAATACTGATATAATTAACATGCAAAAGGACACTTCTGATTGAAACTACCTGTACACAGTTGAAAAGTATATGTAAAAAAAAAAAAGAAAGATATATGTTTCTAAATTTAAATGCAAGGCAATAATACATAGGCTAAAATATTACACAGACCTAAAAAACATGACAAATGTAAACCTACCCTAGTCTCAAACTGCAATAATTAAGAGCCTATAACATACTTGCATGGTGGCAAAAAACCAAGGTAAATATACAAAGTAAATATAAAAACTATTAATACTGCAAAAAACCATTGGGCAAGTTTAACATTATACTTAAGATAAAACGGACCTCTGTTGATGAAGAAAAAATATAACATTTTTTATTATAATATAAAAACAAAATCATTGTGGGCTCCTATATATGTATAGTATAAACGCTACAATATTCTTGCACAAAAGTTCTTAGCAGCCCCTGATGCAATGTTACTGAAGAATCGGGAATAATATATAATAATAAAGTGCTAATAAAAATAGAAGGTAATATAATTAATAGAATATAATAATAAAGAAATTTACACACCACTGTCGGACAAACTGCTGTAACATGGGGGCGACGTCGTGGGGACACACATAACCTAGGCGACCGATCGTTATGGCTACGGTTTCATTTCATTTCGGTAAGTAGACAAGTGAAGTGTAGTGAAGTGACCGGAAACACAAACAATAAGACAAACTGATAGCGAACCAACGATCAACTCAGGCGAATATGTTGTCGTTTATAAACTTCAATTAATTTATAATTAATCATTTAATTAATAATAATCAATTTAATATTAACAATCAATAGAGACAGTGGGAACAGAGGTAAACATATGAAATACCGACAATGAACATAGGCAATACCGTGCTATTGTAGCTGCTGAAACAATAATGAAAATTAGATAGCAGCGTGCGAGCCCATGATTTGTAAAAACCGATATGAATATGATCTCTACCAATAAATGTCAATACAAACAAGAACAACCAAGAAACAAAAAACTAAAAGTTTTCCTTGTGAATTTAAAAGCCAATTTAAAGAACCGTCGAAACAATATTTGGGGCTTAAATGCAAGCATAATATATTGAATTGCAGTATATTTCTCATGGCAATACAGCCATATAAAGCCTGCAGGCAATCGCACACCACTAAATCAGGTCCAATGTACAAATACTAATAATTTAACCCGCTCATAAACGTGCAAGCGTGGTCATATAAAACCACTAGAAGTCGTCAATCTGTGTGGTTATTACCTTCAATAAAGTCATTTACAGAAAATGCACCTAAACTTAAATGCCACCGAATGCTGAATCTAATGTGAGGACTTTTTTTTTTTTTTTTGGGAGACTTCTCATTAAATAATCGTCGGTCATCCTAATTGCGTAGAAAGGTTTATACAATATTTGCAGTATATAGAACTCGTGAATTACAATATCTTAAATGAAAAGTTTCCCCTTATGTGCAGAGCATACTTCTAAGAAAAGGTATTACCTCTACTAAATATAGGTGAATGTAATGTATAATTGTATTATTATAGTACCGAAAAGAAATGAAACTTTACTATGCATTACCCTCTACCATTTAAAAGTATGCTCCATATACTATGCTGTGTAGAAAAAACTATATGTTTGAAAATATTATACACAGGTACTCACCTGTATTTTCTGATAGTGTTTTTGGCGTATTTGGTCTATTAATTATGTCGATAAGCTGAGTCAAAATTAATGGAATATATGCACTTGTATCAGACCCTACAAAAGAGATATATATACATATATATACGTATACATACACATACTGTTAAAGAATTTTACTTGCAATATGTTTGAATAAATTACATCTTTAAAACAATTTACCGAGTTTTATAGCTATTTCACCAATAGCCCAAGTTGCATTATTACATACAGATATAAATTCAGGATTTAAATTTTGTCCAAGTATAGGCATAAATTCCGCTATAAACCAAATCGATAAATGAATATACTGAATTCGTACAAACGCGATAGATATTAGTAAAATTTACTATATAACCAGATTAAAATACTTACGTATACATTGGAGAACATGTTGGAAGCAGGCCTTTGTAAGATCCCCTAACAAGGCAAAACTGCTCTGTCTAACTTCAGGCATAACATCTTGCATACACTGATACAATAAGTGCATTACATTGCTATTCATTACTAAGCGTTCCATATGATCATCCAATCCTTCCGCCAAACCACTAAGAAGATCTAACGCAACGATCATAAAATCTTTGTCAGGAGCTTCAAATTGTTCTGGGCTTTGTGTATTTGCTATATGTTGATTTAACGTCTGTTCTACGAGCGATACACACCGCCTATTTAAAAATGTAAAATACATATAAATTTAGATACATTATTATATTTAAAAAAAAGTTCGAGATTAATCAAACCTACCTATACACGGGTTCACAGTAAGGAAGGAAACCAGATCGTAATGCAGTTGCAACAGAGGAAAGACACTCTAGCAATGGAAAAAGGTCTTTATCTTCATCTTTCAATACATTCCACTTGTTAATAAGTGGTGGCATAAGAAGGTTAATGTAATCTGGTTTGTTAAGATGATGTCCTACTGAATCAGCCAGTGTACCAATTGCGTCATACAATATTAAAAGATTTTTATGTTGATATTTGCCTACATAAATAAGAATGATTAGTAAAAGAATAAACATTTAACTCAATATTTTTGTAATAGTATATTTACCAAAAGCAAAAACAAGCGTCTCGAGAATAAATCCAAGGTAAGGGACTAATTCTGTACATGCTTCCTCTTCTAACGTTGCAAAAGCAGAACATGCGGCTTCCTGAACGCGTTTATTGCCATCGAGTACTCGTTTGAGTAATTCAGTCATTAAAGGTTTTAAATGTGTATCATGTGGTTGCGCACAAACCCAATGTGCATAACGACTTAGTGTCCAGCAGGTAATGGCGCGTACTAATGCTTTCTTGTCACTTAAGCAACTAATTAAATATGGAATTAATTCTGATAAATGTGGAATCATTCCACTCATGCAACCTGCAATAATATATTATGCATTAAATTACGATATAAACTCATTTAAAATAATTTCACCAAAGCTATTAGAAAAAGCACCTTCTGCTATAGCTCCCAGTGCTAGTATTCCAGACTCTTTGATTTCCCACTCTTGGTGGAAAAGGGTTTCTTTTAAAATTGGTACTAAAACTGGTAATAATTCTTCTCTAAATACGTTTGCTAACATATCTAAAGCAGCAGCAGAACATTTCCTTAAACTCCAGTCACTAAGCGCTGAATCATCATCACATCCATCTTCAGCATCTGTGTTTTCTTCATCGCAACCTCCGTTTTCATTTGCGTGTTTGTTCATACTTCCGTGATGTGAATGATGCGATTTTGATTTGAGAAATCTTGGTCTGATATCTTCCTCTCTATCTGGGATCATTTCATCTTCTTCTACATCTCCTTTTAGAAGTATTACATCAATATCCGAGTATTTCATACTTCTTACCTGTGGAAGTGTGTTATGAATATATTTATTTATTACTATGTTAGCCTTACAGTTTATACAACTACCTACCAATACAGGTACCAAACGTGGTAAATGTGGTGCAAGTGCTTCTTTACAAATAGGTTGCTCAGCTAGTGAAAGCCAAAATTCACAAGCTTCTAAAGCCACACCTTCATCAGGATCCTGAGTCCTCATCAACATATATTCTATTATGTTATGCATGTGCGGTATTAATCTATCCATTCGAACCTCAAGTAGCATAACCAAAGCTCTATAAAAAAAAAAAAAGACCAGAAATGTTATATTGTACATATACAAAGAAGAAATAATATAACCATACCTGCAAACATTTTTTCTGACTTCGGGATCTTCATCATTAGCTAAGTGGAAGAGATTCTCCAGAAAGCTATCTATATGAATCATGAGAGCCTGTGTACGATTAACAATGAATTGATTAACACAAGCGATAGCATGTGATCTGATTTTAGGGCTTGAATGTCTAAAAAACTGCAGGAACTTTGGAATTAAAACATTCAATGGTCGATTGAGAGCATCAGAATCTAATATATCTGCAGAATCTTCACAGATCTTTTGAAGAGCACCAAATGCACCTTCGCAAACACTGTAGTCTTGCGAATCTAACATTTGGCAAAGTGCAGGTAGTAGTTCTGGCCACATGGTTAATTCACCTATTAAAATAAAAATTTAGTAACATGGAATTATTTGATAACTATTATTGTTGATAAACAAGCATACCTTTGGATGCAATGGTAGTTATTAAAATACCAATAGTTGCACGAATCAGAGGTGATGGATCTCCAACTGCTGATAAACATTCTTGTTTGATGAAATTTGTGACTTCTGGTACAAACTTATAAAAATGAGCTTTAATGTTATTTTTCAAAATCAGTCCACTTAAAGACCTCGTAGGTTCATCTTAAAAAAAAAATATATATATATGTGATTAAGTTAGATATCTGTCTTTATGCAGAAAAATTAATAAATTTTGTACAAAAAATGATGCTTAGACTACATACCCTGTGATGTGAGTTTTGTTAAAACAAAAATAAGATAATTGTTAAAGTCTGGAAATTTGTTTAATTCTTCCAATTTCTAAGAAACATTGTTAAGAAAAATTTATAGAAAAATATATACATTAAAAAAATAATAGATTTTTACATAAACAAAAAAAGATTATATATT